>JAJIYU010002726.1:0-29226 GCA_030144865.1 Tinospora cordifolia | reverse complement strand
GCTATACTCTTTCGAATCTGTATCAATCAAAACCCAAACTCAGTTCTATCCGTACAGTGGCCCAATATCTAATATCACTGTCCCTACTCAGTTTCGATCGACTCGAGCCATTTCGGTCAATCGGTCAACCTGGTCAACCCTGGTCAATGCGATCATCCTAGTTATCTTAGGTCAATTTGTGCCCAAATTGGGTCAACATAGCCCATTTAGGTCAAAATTGGGTCAAGAGGGTCAAGATTAGTTCAAAATCTCAGCCCTCAACACTTAGTCAAATTTGGGTTCTTTGCTCTCTTACACAGCAAACTTACCGATTTTTCTGCGGGCAATCCGTACGTCGGATTTGCGCCAAATTTTTCAGATCTGTTCTAGATTTCCCAAACCTTCCCTAAAATTTTAAATCAAGATTTTAGGACCTCATTTGGTAGTAATTTGGGCTAAGATTCCAGGGACTATGTGTTCTCGGTTTCTGTATGACAGACAGTGGATGTTTAGTTAATTTGACCCACTTACTCACATCAGATTGATCTGAAATTTGGTAGACATAAACTAGACATACTTAGGAATCACTCCACCAAATTTCAGCTCAATCCACAGAGTTTTGCCTATCTAATTCAATCTCAGAATTTTCAGTTGAGTCACTGGAATTTCTGGGTGCACACACCCTGACAGTAAATTTTCCTAATTTCCTGTGATCAATCAAACCTTTGGATTTGTATAAAAATTTCCAGATTTTATCTACTCTGTCTGAACTTTCACTGAAATTTTATTTGTGATTTTTGGATACCATTTATTAGGGTTTCTAGGTGTAATAACAGGGATTATAAGAATCCCGTATACCCTGTGACAGGCAGTCACGTAGTAGATTAATTGGCCTACTTTCCTAACTCCGTAAACACATCCAGGGACCTCTCCACCAAATTTCAGCTCAAATTGCTTTCATTTGGTCTGTCAACTAATCCCCTACTTTTCTGTTCATGCAATAGATTATTCCATGATCAAGTTCTCTATGGTTTTTGTGGGCATATCTATCCTAGGTTCTAATTTCAATCCAAGGCCATTCCTTGCTGGTTTTGCAAGAGTTTAGTCTCTGGAATCTTGACTAATTAAGCCTTAGTCAAAACAGCAAACAACCATAATCACCTTGACTCTTAAATCCAACTCCAAAACATAATATGCATATGCAAGTTTTGAAAATTTCTCTAAGTCCGCAATGCATAACTAACAAGGCATGTTTGCTAGCATATAACTTCTAAACTACAGAGGCTTAGGGTTAGCTCTTTATACCTATCTGTAGCCCTCAAAGTGAGCTTTAATCACTCCAAAATTTGGCTTGATCCGATGCTCTTATCTACTTCAACTGATGGTCCAAATTTGCCTCCAACACTACTTTTCTGAAAAACTGCTATCACAGTTAGTGAACAGCCCACTTCGTCCCTGTTTTTGACACATTTAAACAGTTTATTTGCTATTTTGTACTAAAGGAAAGTTAAAGTAGACATTTCAACCTTTCCAACAAGTTATGACACGTCTAAAACGGACCTTGGATGGATGGTGAACAAGCAGCTCGAAGTTCAGATCGATACTCTCTTCTCAGTTTTCTGGGTTTCAAACTTTCGAGCAGCCCCCTTTCTCGGTGTTTCCTGCTTCAGATGGCTTCAGGATTGGCTAAACTACTTGTGGGACTTTGTAGATGGTAGTATAAACTTTCCAAAGAGCCTTAAAACACCCAAAACAGAGGTCAAACAAGGAAGTTGTAAGCTCTGGAAGATGGAAGAAAATTTCTGAAAATCTAAAATTTTCAGCTATAATGGTGGTTTTGTTGCATGGAGGGGGTGTTTGCATGACAATTAGGGTGACACGTGGCCATCCACGTAGCTCTCAAGTCTCCATGCATGATGCCTAGTTGGCACTAGCCATTGGCCACTTCATGAGGTGGGATGGGATGACAATACCATGAGCTTTAAAACCATGTAATCCCATGGTTTCATGGCTGGAAATTTGGTAAAAAGACAACCTATTGGGGGGCTTGGGTTTGGGGTGCACATGGGCTAGCCAGCCTAATCGGGCCGGCCCATGCGCCAGGCCCAGTGCCTAGGCCCAAGCCCCCTATCAACACATTTTATTTATTTATTTAACCCTTTTTTTCACATTCCCCCCTTTTGTATATATATATATATATATATATATATATATACATACATATATACCTCAAAATCCAGCATGTTTTTTTCTAAAATCATCAAAAATTATTTGATCCTTATTTCACATCTAAACTTTTCATTGTACATCAATTTCTATCATTTATTTCATTATTTTCTCCTAAAATTGAAAAATTCACCAAAAATTACATTTTCTTTCCAAAAATTCTATTAATTACACCAAAAATTTCATAAAAATTTAAAAAATTCAACGATCAATCCCAAAAATTATTTTCCTCAAGAAAACATATTTTCTTTCTAATTTCACGTATTTTCTCCTCAAATTTGCATTATTTTCCATTTTTCTCATTTTTCTTCAATAAATAATATAAATTGAGAAAAATTGATGTAAATCATTGTATTTGCATTAAAAATTTCGGAAAATATATATATCGGACCCGAATATTTTTGTGTATCAAAACATGGGTCGTTACAATTTAATCTATGCATAATTAGTTCATGACATGATCTTGCATTTAGACTTGCTTAATTATGACATGCCTGAATAAGGAAGTAAGCATTTAGATCTCATTGTTTAATCATGCATCTTATCATGTTGAATCACCTGCATAGTTTAATTATTTTCCTGGTGAACTGTATGATAGTTGATGTGTTTGAGATTGTTTGTAAAATTAAAATAAGACGATGGTTTATTAAGAATCCACGTATCGGTGCGATTGTCGAGCCCAAAGCGGATCGATGTGGCGTCTCCTATATGTCAATGCTTGAGATCAATGAACTACAAGGCAGATCGTAGGTATTCTCAATCGGAGCTGACTGTGACAGCTCGAAGTCTTTGGGAGATGGTATGATGCCTAGGTAAGTACACTCCCTTGGATTGTGACTCTGACAGGTAACCGACCTTAGGCGTTACCTAAGATTTATATTGATTCAGATCATAGGGAATATTGAGAGGCATCTCAACCCTCTTCCGGTTTTAGACTCCGACTAAAACAAATGAATGATTCAACGCCTAATGTTTGAAAGTGTTTGTAATGTTTTAGATTGAGTCTGTATAATGCATGTGATGTGTAAGAACGATTCGCTGGGCTTTCGAGCTCACTTTCACTTTATTTTTCTTGTACATCTGGACGTAGAGTATGATAACTTACGTCAGAAGAGTCACCGTTTCATTGGATGCCTCATTGGGGAGGTCGTCCAGGATAGGAGACTTGGAGGTCGTGTTTTATTTATTTTCACTGGATTGTTTTAAATTCATTTACGTTGATTTTAACTTTGGTTTATTTTATCTTTCAACAATTTTCCTTGTTTAACCATTTTGGTTTTAATAATAACTTTTAAAGTATTTCTGCTGCATGATATATGATTTATATTGAGAAATCCGGTGAGTATTTTCGAGAAATTCTCTTGATGTTTTTATTTTGATAAAAATTTACACAGATACTGACTTGAGAACTAGTTGTTATGAGTTTAATTTTGAAGAAAAAGATTTTGACAGAACAAAATTTTCAAGTAGCATCTCAATTTTCAACGGGCGACGATCCACACGTGAGGTAACACGTAACATGAGGTTCTGTTGAAAATTGGGGTGTTACATATTAACACCACTCGTGAATGACTAACGGGGAGGTATAAAACCCTGCCACCACTGAGACATTTTCTTTTGAGAGGTTTAGGATTCTAAACCACCGAAGTAAGAGTTAGAATGCGAGGAGTGAAATAACAAGTGGAAGTAACTGCCTGAAACTCGTTATCATTATTTTTGTTTGAATATGAAACATGACTGTGTGTTTATTATTATTTATTCTTTAGAAGCATGCTAGGAATGTATGTGTCTCATATGAATGCGTGGTTGCCTTTTGTGAATTCATAGCATGCCATATCTTGCATGAATGTTTATTATTATTTAGAATCCATGCTATGCATGCAATGTAAGAAGTAATATGTCTGGTTTGACTATAAGCATGATGAATTGTTTATTTATATCCACTGCCATGTATATTGGATAGTGAATGTGAAAATGTTTGTGGTCACTAATTTAAGATGATTAAGTGAATGAACCATGTACCAATGAGATGATGAGGATACTGCGGTCAGGTCCGACATCATCATGGGTATTCATAACCTTAGGCGGGTCTATGATTGAAATGGAACTGTGAGTCTCAATGAGACTTCACTCCCTAGTTTGATGATCAAGTGAGACATCACCCCTGAGATAGGGTTCTGAGTGTGTAACAAGCCTTCGAGCGTTACACTGAATACTCCAAATCTAAGTTGGAGTGCCGAGGAAGAAATCCTTTCAGTCTTAATATTAACTTAAATAATTGTATTGTTGAAATGCTTAATGCATTACAAGTGCTTCTATATTTGTATGTTGACTATTATAACGCTCTAGATGTTTTGTGTAAAATCTACTAGGCTCTTAAGCTCACCCCCACTAATATCTCTTTAGGTAACCCTTGAAGACACTTATGTTGACAAGTGAGGAGCTGCATTTTTGTGGTCATGATACACCTCACTGTTGAGGTTGTGGAGTAGTGTACTTGTTGTCTACCAGCTTGTAAGGCATGACACTAGCATTTAATTTATGTTTGGGCATTTTAATTATTAACTTTGGCCATAGGACCAAGTACTATTTATTTAACTCATTTGAACTCAGGTATGAGGTTTGAATATTTCATTTATCTTGGAGTTTAATCATGCTATTGCTTTTTTAGACATGTCATCCCTATTTTAATCATGCATGATACTATTGTTTATGTTTTCTCACTCTAATATTTTATTGGGATGGTGTGAGGAAGGAAAGAATGCAAGTAACGTCTCAGTTCCCGAATATGGTAAGCGGGAGTGACCGCATCGTTGACTCGATTCCGTTTCGAGATAAGACATGAAAATGCTTAGTCAGTGACATATGTGGTAGGATTCGGGGGCTGGGGTGTTAAAAAGGTATCATGGCTCAGTTAGTAGCTTGTTGGCAAAGAACTTAGTCAGTAACTCGCCAGGAAAAGCTCAGACTGATGCCAAAGGTGGTACTAGTTTAGTGAAATGCTCATATATAGCTCAGTTAGTAGCTTAGTTTAGTTCATCAGTTAGTGGCTCAGTCTGCAAGTCATTGGACTAGAGTTTAGAGTATAGACTATGAACTGCCAATCCTACGGAGGAGTTGGGCGGTAGAGACATTGTATACTTAGTTCTAAGGAAAGACCTTAGGTATAGCTTGAGTGTTGTCAAGCTTGCACAATGGATCTTAAATAAAAACTTTAAGGGCATAAGCTAGAGACTAATAACGTGTGAAAGAAACACTTGTTTGGTTAGGACATGAGATCGAGAGGATCCTGTATTTTTGATTTCTATATGGTACGAAACGCATATGAATTCGAGAATATGAGGAAATCTTGGACTCGGAGAATGACAGACCATGTTTAGTGAGTGATTAGTGGCTTTGGATGAACTTTTTTCCTTATGCTTGGCTGGTACGGACGATCAAGTGTAAAGGAGCTTGGGAAGCCTTGGACATTGAGACACTTAGGAAATTGTTTGGGTGTGGTGAGATCTCTAAGTGAAAGTTTATGTCGATGGGCAAGAGTAGTATGAGACGCTCAAACCCAGAGGTATAGATGGAAGCTTGAAATTTCTCTATGTTAGCATGTTGCTTGTGATGACATGTGCGAATGCTTTACTTGCATGCTTGATTATGTGCTTGAAATGTGTATGCCATAAAAATTTAAATTTGAAACAAATCCTGTGCCTAGAATTGAACAATTCATTATAAACTTAGAAGCATAAACCAATAGGCCATTAAACAAATAATAACTTATAGACATGAATCTAGAGTCATGCAAGTACGACAAAAATAAATGCTCTAAGTATGTACATGGGATTTCTTCAATCAATTGATGATGACTGAATGGATCTTTGGTTGTAGATAAATGGTTGGATCCAAGAGACATGCTACGAGAGCTGACGCGTTTGATGAGATTGAATCGCAAGGGCAAAGGGCACATGTTAAAGATACTAGGGCTCAGGTTGGGGCTGTGTTGACTCTAGAGTTTTGGGATGAGATTACCAAATGGGTCAGTAAGCAGATCATGAGAGTATTGTCGTTGCCACAGATGTAGGCACAGCTGACACTAGAGGTGTAGATACAGGCCTTACCCCAGGAACAGATATCGGTACAACATCCAACGCCCATGCCAGAGGTTCTAGCTCGTCAGAGGGCGCAGGAAGAAATTGAAGACAAGGATCATATGCCGATGTTGACTAAGTTATAGGAACTCCACCCATCCCAATTTGATGGTACATCTGATAGCATGGTTGTAGATCACTAGTACCATAAATTAGATGAGCACCTGGATGTGCTAGGGGCTACAGGACCCTACAGAGTTATGATGGCCACAAATCAATTTAAGGGACTAATGGTGGTGGATGTTGAAGGTAGATTTGAACACCGACATTCAACACATGAACTGGGAAGAATTTAGAGAGATATTTTACAAGAAATTCTTTTTGGGAGCTATACAAGTGTAGATGGAGTCTAAGTTCATCAAGTTGACTTAAAAAGACATGACAATATCTGAGTATGAGGTCAAATTCACTGAATTGGCTGAGTTTGCACCTAAATTGATTAGGAACAAAAAAATGAAGGCCCATAGGCTTGCAAAAGGCCTGAAGATTGAGATTTGCAGAGTGGTGAATCCCGTGGGTCTGAGGATTCACAAAGAAGTATTAAAGAAAACACCATTGATGAAACGAAAGGTCAACCTCGAGCAGAAGTTAAGAAACAAGGGTAAGAGACCGAGCAATGGCAAAAAGTTCCAAAGAAACTAAAAGAAACAAAATCATAACCAACCTCAAAGGAAGTAGACCCAGGGTATAATTGATAAACAATAGGCTCAGAGAGAAGGAGCATGTTACAACTGTGGGCAAAATGACATCTTGCTAAGGACTATTATAACCATGGACCACAGAGACAGATCCAATGGTAGAATAATGGTCAGGGTAGGAACCAAGTTGGAAGTGAACAACAACCACCATAGAGGAAACCCCAGCAACGACAACAATAGCAGCAGGGCAGACAAAATTAGGCTCGAGTGTTTGTTATCAAGGACGGACAAGCGAACCCAACTCTAACTGTTGAAGGTACATTCCTACTATTTAATGTTACTGTTAAGATCTTGTTTGATTCAGGTGTCACTAAGTCATTTGCGTCAAAAAAACTAGGATATTACAAGTAGTGACATCCACACCACCAAAACATTGTATGTATCCATAGGAAGTACAGTAACTGCCGGAAAAACTTGTACATGTGAGTTGAGTGGAGATAAATTGATAACTGCCAACCTTAGAGTATTACCTTTCCATGGTTATGACATAATACTAGGCATGGACTAGATAACCCAATACCAGGCTCAGATTGATTGCACGAGATGGAGAGTCACGTTGACTCTACCATCTAGTGAACTAGTGAAGGTCAATGGGGATATGCAAATATTACCCCGAAGCCCTATGACCACTATGCTGCATTGCATAAGGTAGAGTGAAGACTTTACACAAGTTCTAGATGATGATGTTAGGGAGTTGAAAGATATTCAGGATATACCTATAGTGCAACAATGTACAGATGTGTTTCCAAATGATTTACCTTGACTACCACCATACTGAAGGTAAAGTTCAAGATTGAATTACAACCAAACATGAACACTTTAGCCATTCTTCTCTATAGAATGATGCTAGTGGAGTTGATTGAGCTCAAGACACAGTTGGATGAACTTTGTGAGAAGGGATTCATTAGGCCAAGTGAATCACATGGAGAGCTCTTGTACTATTTGTGAAGAAGAAAGACGACTCAATGAGGTTATGTGTTAACTATAGGAAGATCAACCAAGTGACCATAAAGAATAAGTATCATTTACCTAGGATAGATGACCTTTCGATTAGTTGAGGGGAGCCACTCATTTCTCAAGATTGATCTGAAGTCGGGTTATCACCAATTAAGGTTCAGGGAAGCAGACATTCATAAGACAACGTTTAGGACTTGATATGGACAACGTTTGGTTTGACCAATGCACCAGTTGCATTCATAGACTTGATGAACGGAGTCTTCCGACCGTATCTTGTTAAGTTCATAGTAATATTTGTGGATGATATCCTAATCTACTCCAAACCAGAAGTCGAACAAGTAGAGCACTTGAAGATTATGTTGGGTACATTGAGGAGAAACGAATTATATGCTAAGTTCAGCATGTGTGAGTTCTAGATGAAGAAAGTCAAGTTCCTTGGCCATGTCGTCTTAGTTGAAGGAATATTAATAGATCCAAATAAAGAGGAATCAGTAGGAATTGGAAGCAACCAAGAACGGTGATGAAAATTAGAAGCTTCTTGTGTGTGGCAGGATACTATTGAAGGTTTATTCAAAACTTCTCCAAGTTAGCTGGACCTATGACTAAGTTGACTAGAAAATGAGAGAAGTTCATATGGGATGAGAAATAAGAAGAATCTTTTCAAGAGTTGAAGAAGAGGTTGACTTCAGCTCCAATTTTGGTTACCCCTACTCATCATGTTGGATACGTTCTGTATACAGATGCATCACAGAACAGGTTGGGTGTCATATTGATGCAAGAAGGGAAATTTATTGCTTACTCTTTTCGACAACTGAAAATTCATGAGCAGAACTATCCTACACATGACTTGGAACTAACTGCTATCTTGTTTGCCTTAAAGATTTGGAGACATTATCTTTATGGAGAGAGATTCAACCTGTTTTTCAGATCATAAAAATCTGTAGTACATCTATATTCAAAAAGAATTGAATCTGAGACAACGGAGATGGATAGAGTTTTTGAAGGATTATGACTTCCAACTCCACTACCATCTAGAAAAGGCTAATGTCGTAGTTGATGCCCTTAGCAGAAAGTTCAATAAGAGGAATGAAGAAAAAGGGCAAATGTACTAGCTGATTAGTGATTACAATATGAGTGTAACTTTAGATGAGAAGCAAGCATACATATATGCATTGGTTCGCCAACTAGACCTGCTATGACAGATTAGAGATGAGCAGATTACAACAAATAGATTATGGACCTAACAGGAGGTGTCAAGCAAGGAAACACATCAATTTTAGGATCGATGCCGAAGGTAACTTGAGATTTGGAGACAAAGTCTGTGTACCAAAGAATGGGCAAGGTAGAAAGATTATACTGGATGAAGCTCATCAGACCAAGTACACGATGCATCCAGGAGCTAGTAAGATATACAAAAACCTCAAGAAGACTTACTAGTGGAGAGGTGTGAAGAGGGATATAACCAAGTATGTCTCTAAATGTTTGACCTTTCAGCAGGTAAAGGCTGAACATTGAAAACCCTTGGGGATTTTGCAACCACTTTCGAGCCCAGAATGGAAGTGGAATAATATTGCAATGGATTTCGTGAGCGGCCTACCTAAAGATCAAAGGGGAGAAAACATATAATGGATGATTGTAGACTAGCTCAAAAAGGTAGCTTATTTTCTACCCATCCAATCTTCAGATACAATTGAAAAACTATGAGAACTATATGTCAAAGAGATAGTAAGGCTACGTGGTGTACCCAAAACCATTGTGTCAGACCAAGATTCTAGATTCACATCTCAATTCCGACAAAGCCTATAGAAGGAACTAGGCAGTAGACTCACCATTAGTACTGCGTTTCATCCTTAGACAGATGGATACTTTGAGAGCATGTGTCATTGACTTCAAGGGTAGTTGGAGCAAATACTTGCACTTAGTGAAATTTGCTTACAATAATAGTTACCAGGCGAGTATCAAAATGGCTCCATGAAACTCGCTACGGTAGACCCTATAGATCTCGATCATGTTGGGCAGACTTTGAGGATCATTTACTTATAGGACCAAACCTAGTAAAAGAGATGAATGAACAGGTAAAACAGATCTAGAAGAGGCTGACCATGGCTCAGAGTAGACAAAAGATCTATGCGGATAAGAGGAGAAGGCCTGTAGAGTTCCAAGAGGGTGATAGAGTATTCCCAAGAATTAACCTTCATAAGAGAATTAAACATTTTGGTATCAAAGGGAAATTATCACCAAGGTTCATCGGTCCGTTCAAAATGCTTAGACGAGTATGTGAGTGTGCTTACGAGCTGGACCTACTGAATAGAATGTCCTGGATCCACAATGTATTTCATGTATTGATACTATGGAAGTATGAGCTAGACCCCTCTCACATCATACATTGGGAGGAAGTAAACATCCAAAACGATGCTATTTACGAAGAACCAACTATCAGAATATTGGATCGTAGAGTGTAGAGTCTCAAGACTAAGGATCCCTCTAGTCAAGGTTCTGTGGAGACACCATGATGCGAAATGCGAAATGCGAAAGAAGTACCCAAAGCTGCTCATCAGGAGTAGTTGATCGGAGAACATCGTATAGGTATGTAATCACTTGTTAAATTTTGAGGATGAAACTCTTTTAAGGGGGGATAGATTGTAATAACCCAAGTTTAAGAAAATAAAAAAAACAAATGAATGGGCAATAAAAAAGAGGGAGACGTCGTGGGACTTGGTCCCTAAATTGGGACTGTGATCTTGCATTAAAGGGAGCACCCGCTCATCGGACCGTGCTCTTGGCGAAGAAGATTGCAGTCTTGGGTCTCCAATTGGTGAGAAAGAAATTGTCTGCATGAGGACCTCGGTCCAAGTTTAGGAGGACCTTGGTCTAGGGTCACGAGGACCGTGGTCTTGCAATAAAAAAATTGTGAAAGATGTGGGATCGCGGTTCTGCAATTAGGGACATGTTAAGATTGCGTAGTAATATATATATATATATATATATATATTTATTTATTTATATTTATATTTATATATTACTACACAGAACCCTAATCACACATTCCTCCCTACAATTGCTCATCGTGTTGTAATACCGCAAAAGCTCTATACTTGATGAAATGAAATCCAATGTCTATTCAGTGAAATTTGGGTGCAAAATGAAACTGGATCATTTCAAGGCTAAATTCGGCAGGTTCCAAAACTCTCATTTAGTGACCTTTAGGAACCCAAAACAACTTGAAATGAAGTAAAGTGACATAAACCGACTAATTGGACAACATATCCAAAAATTAAAACAATTGGTCAAAATTAGGGTTTTCATTTGCCAAATGTCCTTCAGGGGGTTCAAATTAGAAAGAATTGACATTTAGGGTACTTTGAGGAATCGAAATAACCCGAAACAAAATGTGATGACATGAACTAACAAAATAAACAACATATTCAAAAACAAGACAATTGGCTAAGATTTGAATTTTCATTTCATAGTGCCTTTAGCGGGTTTTAAATAAGTAAATGAAAATCAAATTGGCCAAACCATATATTAAAGTTCTTAATTTTTTTCATGTGATTCCAAAACAATAGCTTATAGACCATAATTTCAAGTAAATAAGGAGATATTAATTTTTATTTGATTTTTGTAAACTCATAAATTCATGGCCACCTTAAGCATGTGCAAGTCACATGGGTGGAACACCATGATCATCTATACCCTCACCCTACCCAAAGCTCCATGAGATGTTTCCTTTATTTGAATCTTTATAAAATGATGCCATGTCCCATGCAAATGATTTAGCACACCCACATTAGTAAACATTTTATATGGTCTAGAAATCATGAGACATGATTCCATATACACCTCCACTTTATTGTGTACACACACACCCACTTAAGCTAAAATCGGCCCAACCATGTACATGTATGTGTGCACACATGTGAGCAACCCTATTTAGATAGTTTCCTAGAACCAATATGAACATTTTTGACTATTATATGGTGTCCCCTCAAATCTGATAGTGTACACCCATGCTTGATGTCCAAGAAATAAGAGAATGGGAAAGTATTCCTTGCGTGTTTGTGTGATGAGCAAGGAAGGAAACCAAAAAAGAAAAGTTGCCATGAGCACATATGGGACATCCCATTTGACTTAGGATATGATTTAAACCTCTTTTGTGTTCACATATAGCTAAGAAACAAGATTTTACTCATATATTTTGAAAGAGAAAGTCATAGAAAGTCATGAAGATTTGCCAACCATGAGCACACTTGTCCTCTTTATGCAAACCATCCCCTCTTTTTTGGAAATTTGCCCAAACTTTGTGAGCTATCCAAGCTACCTAAGACTGACTAAGACGTCCCCTTAGTGCCCTTGAACATCTATATAAACCCCCTCATGCTCCTAATTTTCTCATCTCAAAGCAAAAATGATGTAGATTATGAAGTTGACAAAGATGACACAAATAAATTAATTAATGGTGATGATAATGCTTTGCATATTCCAAGAGGACCGATTACAAGGGCCCGTGCCAAAAGACTTAATGAAACACTACTTGGGCTAGTTAAAGACATTTGGGCCAAACAAGGTGTTAATAGTTTTTTTAACTTTAATATGGGCTTGGATAAATCAAAAGGAGTTATGAGTGTCATCCAAGTGCAGGATAGTCAAAATTATAAGAAATAAAGACCTCTAGTGGAAATACATGTGTGGACAGAATAAGTTAAGTCATAATCTCATTAATTTGAGATGATAAAGATGGTTTATTGGTCATTATTAGAGGTTGCACGAAATTAATTAAATTTCTATGTGTTATTGGTCTTTTATATCAAACATTTTAGTTTTCAAGGTGTAATAACTATGCAATAGTGTGTTTGTGTTTGGAGTTAATGCATTGTCTATAGGAGTTATGAGTGGAGTTGTGATATGTATTAAGTGTCAATTAGTGCAGAGTCTTCAATTCTCATGGGTGAGTTAATAGTTATTTATTTTTGTGACTTTTTGTATTCTTTGGAGTTACATCCAAGATTTGTATAAATTGGCTTGCTCCACTTTGAGGAAGACATCAAATCAGTAAAGTGAGTATTTAATATGAACATTTCAGATTTGAGAGAAGCTTTCTCTTATGTTCTTCATTGAACTTTTCTATACTTATCAAGGATTGATCAACCTTGTGGCGTTTAACACTTTGTGTTCTTGTTTCTTTGTTATTCAAGGGTTCAAGTGGATCATTAAATCTAATTTTAACTTTCTTGGGGTGAGTATACTACCGTGAATTGGGGGTTCTTAGGATCTAATTCCTAGCAGGTCTGCGTCAGAGTCGACACTTCCTTCTTTGCTTGTTCTAAGCCTTCTTCTTGGCATATCTTCTCACTTCCCTTGTGTTCACAAGTGAGAAACTTTAATTTCAGTCTTCCAGTGAGTTGTTTTGAGTGCTTTTGTCAGTGGTTGAAAGTTCTTGAAGTTTTAATAGTGGTAAATAAGGGGAACCTCTGTTAGATTAAACAATAAACTCGAATTGAAGTGAAGAAGATTTTTAGAACTTCTATCATGTTATTTCAAGTTCCTAGCTTGTTCATGCATATTTATTTTTTTATTTTACAGCATAATTTATTTAGCTTTAGCATAACTGATAATATTTATATTTCAGTTTAACATGTTTGCATGTTTTTAATCATTCATGAGATCATACTATGCCTAGCAACCATGTTTAGGTTTGCTTTTAAGTTTTCAAGCATGTAATGTGTGTTTCCATGCTTTCCTAAATGTTTAAATTTTGAGATTTAATATTCTGATTTAGTATCATGATTATGTGATTTTAAAACTGAGAAAGTAAATATAAGAACCACGCACTGTCAAATAAAAATGTTCCATGCTTTCCTAACACATGCTTGGAGTGTGTGGTTGTAAAGTGCAACTAAAGGACACTTGATATGTGAAATCTAATGGAAAGTAAAATAAAAATGTCTTTCCACCTTAAAGAGGGGTATCTAAATTAAGAATATCAAGGGAGTAGAACCCCTTTTAGTCAAAACCTTAACTTGAAGCAATTTGATGTATGAATCACGTAATGTTTAAATGTGTGTGAATTGGATATGCTAGAAATTTGAAATAATAAGCTAGTTGTTTGATGAATGATCCACTGAGCTATGTGCTCACCCCTCTCTTTTTAATATTTTCAGGAAGTTGAATGACAATGGAAATCTAATAGTAGCTATATTTAGAAGGTTTCTACTCTGTGAAAGTTTCTTTTTTCATTGTAAGGGCATGTTGCCCACTTTAGATTTATTTGACTTCAACTGAATTTTTATTTTAAAATTTTGAGTTATTTACTCTTAATGATGAATGGAATAATGTACTTGTTTATTTCCTTTAACAAACAAAGAGTTAGAAATATTCCTTTTTTCTACTTGTAATGCCTTATTGAATTTAAATTTGATCAAATTGGGTGAGACACTCATGAAAGGTTCAATAAAAGTTACAATAAAGGAATCGAGATGCAAGTTGTGTACTTGTAAATGTAACATAAAACCCAAACTATCTTGTGGTTGAGCTTAAACTTATTTCTAGGGGGTTGGGGTCTTACGAAGGTGGAATCAGAGCCTAGGCATTAGTAGTTGGGTCAAAATTAGAAAGTTTCCTTTGGTATATGAGCTTAGCTATTAGATATGCTGGACTTGAAATAGAAAGTCAAGCATAAATATGCGCTATTGGGCTAGAATTAGAAAGTCAAATATTAGTTGCTTGACAAGAATTATAAACTCAATTAGGGTTTTACCTTGTTTTAAGTTAAAATTTTGAATGCCCTACCTTTTATTTTGAAATTGAAAACTATTTTGAAAAATGTTTTCAAAAATGGAAAGATATGTTTTCAAATGTTTTGTTCGAATACAAAGATTGCAAGTTGAGTTGATAGTGGGTAAGCCTTATCCTGAATAGAGCTAAACTTTGAAAGGGGGGTGGGTTATTGTAACACCCCAACTCGGTATCTTTTAAGCAGTGTACATGACCATTGTTCTCTTGACAGTGGACTTAACAAAATGACGGGTCGGGCCAGTGTTACTTTACAAGTGACACACACTTATTCTTTTCTTTTTCAATATCTCGTGCCTTTGTATAAAATTCAAGAATACAAAATTTTCAATAAACTCAAGGAAAATTAAAAGAGATAAAGAAATTCAAACTATTTTATTCATAATAGAAATTGAAAGTTTTAAACCCTTCAAAAATAACTAATAGTTACAGTGGAAGAAGTCAAAATATTTTTTAGTAGAAAAACATAAAAACTTTGGGTAACATGCCCTAAAAATTCTAAAAAAATTTATTATACTATAGAAATTGTTTAAGAACTATCTATATTCAACAACTCCATGGATTTCATATTCTTGAAAAATAAGAAAGGAAGGAGTGAGCACATAGCCAGTGGATCCTTTTCGAACAACCATCTTTCATATTCAAATTCATAACACAATCATAATTCAAATACTTGCAATCATTAGGCGTTTCAAACAACAATTTGTTTAAGTCGAGTCTCAAACCAAAAGGGCCTTTAATCCCTTGGTGCTCTTAACTAAGTAAATAGGGCCCACTCGGCATCAACCCGTTAGTGGCACGTGTCGGCATCAACCCGTTACACATGATGACCTACCAGTGGTACACAACCCTCAAATACTTAGGTTTGAAAACCATATGACCTAACTAATATGAAAAGAACATCCATAGTGTCACCTTGACCATTATGATGGTACGTGGTTATTATCACCATCGTCTTAGATTAATTTTTATATCATGATCTCATAAAATAAACTTTAGAATATGAAATCAAACTAAAATTCAGAATATACATAGTCAATTCATGAAACACTCATAAAACATCCATCATACTTTAATTTAAAAGCCTAAGCATGGTACTAACATGGCATGGATAATATGATTGCTCAAACATGAATCAAAATTGAAATACTGAAATAAACTTTTAAAATTCTGAAACTGAAATTGAAAATCATTGAATTTAGTGAAAAACACACAACAATGAGCATGCCATGAATTTAAATAAGAACAGAAGGGTGTTCTAGAAATCACTTCCACCTTGTGACGCTTACTTCCGAAATTTTGGCAGTAATTCCCCCCACGTACTAGTGGCAATGAAGATCGCCCAACTTAATTCTCCAATTCGAGAGAAAAACTTTTCACACACGAGAAGGGAAGATGGGAAAAGGTGCCAAGAAGAAGGCTTAGAAAATAAGAGGCAATTTCAACTCTTATATTTGGAATGAAGAAATTAAGAGTCTAGGGGGGGTTTATATAGGTTTTCAAAGGGAGAAAAATAGAAAGTTTTGAGTTTTTCTTTGAATAAAACACCCTAATTCTCGTTAATTTCGTACTTTCTAATTTAGAGTAAAATGAGTATTTTTCAGATTTTAGAAATAATTTTCAGATTTAGAAACCTTTCTTTCAAAATTTTTTCAAATTTTTTGTATTTTTCTGAAATTTTAGTTTTTAATTTCAGATCCTTTAATCTCGGTCGTCACATTAATCTCGGATCGATCAACGAAAATCGGAGCCTTTGATTTTTGGCCATTGGATTTCTTCGAGCGCATCAACAGTTCGCGATCAATCCAAAAAATGTCTCCGATTGGACCGTTGGATCTTCCTCGAGCGCAGCACGGTTCGCGATTAACTAACGCGGCTTTGATCTAGACTGTCGGATGATCCTCGATTACGGTGTGCAGATCTCAGTTCACGATCAACGAAATCGATTCTGGCTGCACGATCATCCTCGAGTGCAATATTCGATTTTGTGATTTTGTTTTTGCGCCTGCGTTGTGAGCCGTTGGATTTGATGGATTCGATCGTGGCCGTTTGATCTTGATGATTCAGTGAGCTCGTGCGTTGGTGTGGACTTTAATCTCGTTCGTTGGATTTGGCAGATTGATTGTGGACCGTTGGATGTGTATTAAGTTTATTTTTTTTTGATTTTTCAGCTAAATTTCTTGCTTTCTTTTCGAATTTTTGCCAAATCTTGATCCCAATTGACTTTCTAATCTTGTTTTCCTAAAAAATTGCACATATCCTTGTATTTTTGACTATGATATCCCATAATATACATTATATTCATATATGTTATTCCAAAAATCCCTTAAATTGATTTTATTCCTTATTTTGCTAAACTGGGACATACCAAAATTTTCATTCGTCAATTTCGTATGATAGTAAAAATTCAAATTTCATATGAACTTTTCGAGATGTTACAGTTATCTTAACCTAGAAAGCATGGTTGCTAAGCAGACTTCGGTCTCGCCGTCTGATCTGGAGGTTGTTCAACCAGCTTGTATGAGTGGTTGGAGTTGAAGAATGCCCTTATTTTCTATAAAAAAATTAGAAGGTGAAAATTAGGGCAAGAAACTGACTATAAGTCAAAAGGGATGCCAAAGGTGGTGTCTTGGCTAGACAAAGGTTGTAAGTCGACCAATATTGAAACCTTAGGTCTAGGGGAACGACCTTAGGTAGAGACATGGGTGGAACAGTGGATCAAAAGCTTAAATCTTTAGGACATAGGCTAGAGATTAAAACTTGTGTGAAAATAGAAAATTGTTTGATCAGGACATGAGACCGAAAAACTTCTATATATCTTTCGATTTCTATGTAGTATGAGATGCATATGAATTCAGGGGTATGGAAGAAGCCTGAACTCAAAGAATGATGGACCATGTGTGGTGAATGATCAACAACTCTAGAAGAACGGGTTTTTCTATGATCGGCTGGTATGGAACAGTTGGGTATAGTAGGCTCGGGAACCTAAGTTATCGAGTAATTTGTAAAATTGTTTGGGTGCGACTTTGTTCTGGGTGAAAGCCTAAGTGAAAGGGGGAGAGTGGTATGTGACATTTGAACCTGAAAGCTTAGGTAGAAGCCTGGACCTTTGCAGTGCTAGTGTGAACTATTTGATTGTATGATTGCGTGATATGTATGCTTTACTGTTTATTTGCTTTGAGACCAAAATATGTTCCCATGCATGAAAAGAACCTAGAAGAAAAACCTTTAAGCCACTGAACAAATCAAGAACCTAGAAATTGAATCAAGAGTCATGATAGTACGAACGTTTGATGAAACAAACACTGACGTTGAAAAGATGAACTAGGAAGAGTTCAAGGAGATCTTCTGCAAAAAGTTATGTCTAGAGGTTACGCTTAGAAAGCTATAGGAAGACTTTGTGTGACTCAATCAAAGGGATCTCATCGTGACTGAGTATGAGAGAAAATTCATAGAGTTGGCCAAATTCTCTCAAGAATTGATTAAAGAAGAACGAATGAAGGCCAATAGATTTGCACAAGGTCTCAAGATCGAGATTCGCAAAGTTGTTATGACCTAGGGCCTAAAGACTTACAAAGATGTCGTAGAACGGGCCCTAATACTCGAACAAGAACTAAACCTGGAGCAAAAGTTGAGAGGTAAGAACAAGACACCTAGTAATGAAACAGAGAACCCAGAGGTTCGAAAAAAGAATAAGAGTGGTGGGAAGACACCACAAATTTAGAATCAGGGGCAAAATAAAGATGAACTAAAAGAATAGGTGAGGAAGCTGGGAATGTGCTATGTGTGCATGCAGAATGGTCATTTGACAAAAAACTACTCGATTGCACCCTCTTAGGCTCCTCAGCCACAAAACTCTCAGGGAGGAGGTCAGAATGATTGTTCTCAATGCAGAAAGCAATAGCAGAATGCCAACCAGGGGCAAAATTAGGGTCGTGGACAGAACCAAGCTAGAGTATTTGTTGTTGAGGCTCAAGAAGATCATGAACTACCCTAGAAACCTTAGTATAACAATATTAGGAAAGAAGAACTAGTTTTAAATTTAATTAGTGGCATTGAGTCCTTAAAATTGCTAAATGTTAGCATTTATGAATTTTGGTTTGAATAAGGTTTTGTACCTAAACTTTTCTAATTAATGAAATTAATTTCCTTAAGAGCTTTTGTGGTATGTTTTGAATGCTAAAAATAGAAAGAAAGTGTTAGTCACTTAAAGCAACAATCTCAAGGCCTGCTGTGTGGTCAAGTCCATTGAGTCAGAGGTGGAAAATGTTCAACCTCAAATGGTTATACTGAACAATTAAAGACTTTAGGATGGGTGTGACCCTAAATGAAAGACAAACTTATCTCTATAGCAAATCTTGCTATCAGAATTATTATATCAGATCAGGGATGAACAAAAGGCAAGATGAATGACTTACAAGCCTGATGGAGGAAAGTGAATGAGATAAGCATACTGACCATAGGTTAGATGCTAAGAATACCCTAAGACTTAGGAAGAAAACACCGTATGGGTAATTGTGGATTGCCTCACTAAAGTGGCTTAGTTCCTGCCAATCAGATCCATAGATCAAGTTAGTGAGTTTGAACGAGTCACCTGGATACTAGAGGATATGTTGAGGTCTTATGCCTTAGATTTTAAGAGAATACTAGAGAAAGTATGAACCTGCCATTCAAGATGATGCTACTTATGAGGAAGCAGTAGTCAGAATCCTCGACCCCAAACTATAGAGTCTGTAAACGAAGGATATTCTGTTGGTGAAATTGTCGTGGAAGGATCACGGGATGGAAGAAGCTACCTTAGAACTCGAAAACGAGATGAAGAAAAAGTATCGACATCTATGATCATGTATGCCCATACCCTAGAGACGTCCCACATTGTTTAGAAACAATGAAGAGTGATTCCATGCACCTATGTTACATACAAACTGTCTCATGTGTATGCACAAAACCCTAGCCATCCTTGTGTGTGTGCACCTAATTAGAAGATTCTAAAGCATGAATTACACCCATGGGCAAAGGGTCACTCATGCTTATACAAACCAAATTAGAAGTTTTACAAAATGGAAACTCGCAATGGCACCAAGAATCAAGAGGATTTCCTTGCAAATTGGCTAGATTGCCATTACATGGTGCGCCACATCTATGGGGAACCAAAATTAGAAGATTTAGACCATGATCTTATGCCCATCAAGAATGATATTGTACACACCAGCCCATATAAGCATGATGTCCTAAGAGTAAAAAGGAAAAAAATTCTACTACTTCCTTGTTTTGACGCACCATACTCACAAGATTAACTCAAATTTACGTCCCAAATCAGAATTATAAAGTTTCCTTGCACCTAAATTGACTTGATTCACTTGCTGATACTTAGACATCAACCTTGGAAAATCAATCAAAAATCGTGGTCCTAGGGTGTAGATAGACCTTGAAGCCAAAAGATAATTGTTTCTATTTGATACATGTGCAGTGCCCAAGCAAAGGAATTAATTAAGGAAGATTGATCCTCACAAAATCCCACCATTGAGGATGTCCCAAATCAGATTTGAAGCCTTCCAAAAACCTTTTTATGCTCACATTTTTTAATTAGGAAAGAAAATAAGAATCTAATGCGTGTTCACACGTAGATTGGAAGGCATTAGTGGTCTCATGAGCTCACTTGCTCAATTCAAGCAAACCTCCCCCTTTAGCTTTGGAAAGTTGCTCAATTGTGAGCTGCCCAAGGTGCCCTCTTGAAAATCTATATAAACCTCCTTGTGCTTACTTCTTCTTCACCCCAAAGCAAGAGTTCATAGATTTCCTCTTAGCTTGTTCTAAGCCTTTTTCTTGGCAACTCCTTCTCACTCTCTTGTGTTCTTGAGTGATTTTTAGTGAGAAGTTAGGATTTTAGATTACTTTTGCATTCTTGAAGTTGCTGGTTGTTCTTGAAGTGCATAGAAGAAAGGAACCTCTGCTGAATTTTTGAGAAAACACTTCATAAAGTGGATGAGATTTCCTACACTTCTACTTTGCTAGTTCGAATTTTTAACATGTTTATGCATTTATTATTTTCAGTTTAGCACATTTAGTTTCAGTTTTCAACATGTTTAATCATGATTTAAAGTCAATTTATCATGTATTCATGTTTTAAGTATTTATGATACCATGCCATACCTAGTTTCCATGCTTAGGTTTGATTTGAATTATGAAACATTCCATGTATTGTTTTCATGCTTTTTGAAGATTTTATTATTTGATTTTAGATTCATGCATATGTGATAATTAAGTTTAAGACTTTGAAGTGTATGAATTGCGTATTGTTATAGCAATCTAGGTGATGCTGTGGGTGTTCTTTACATATACTTAGTGCATATGAGTCTCATCACTAGTGTGGATGGGTACAACCCAAAGTGCTTGAAATATAGACATGAGATCCTTATTCCAATAGAATATGACAAGATGAATTGTCTTTCCATCAAGAGTGGAGTGTTTTGACAAGATCACCAAGGGATTAGAACCATTTTCAATTTTAACGTCAACAATAACCAAAGATGTTGTTTGAATCGCTTAATTAGTTATAAGTGTTTGAATTTGGATGTGCTTTTGAGTTGAATTAGTAATTTAGTTGTTTATGAAATGATCTACTAGGATATGTGCTCACCCCTCCTCTCTTATTTTTCAAGAAATTGAGTCATGAAGACCACTAAAATTAGATAGGATTTTAAATTTGAAAATTTATATGTAAGAGCATGTTGCCCAAATTTTGGTGGTTTAAATTAAAACTTATGCTGAATTTAGTTTTTAATTTGAGTTATGTACATTTTTATTATTTGAAATTCAAGTATGTATTTCTTTATTTTATTGAACAAAAAAAGATTAGGGCATTTTTTTATCTCTCCTGTAATAGTCTTATTGAATAAAAATTAAATAAATTGGGTTGTGTGCTCATTGTGAATTAGTAAGACTTGGGATAATTGAAATGGAATGTGATACAAGTTGTGTACTTGTAAAAGTAACATGGCCGCCTGACTCACCTTGTGGTTAGAATTAAACCAAAGTCTCACGGGTCGGGGTGTTACACAGTCAATTGATTCTTCTTGGTTTATACTATGGTTATCTAATTGTTAAACCTCTCTCTTGAGTTAATTTAACAATCTGAAATCAATTTATAGATGACCAGTCAATAAAAAACATTAAGAACACAAAGTATAAAATAATACCTCGAAATAAGTTAATCAAAATAAAGAATCAAAGGCTCCTACAATTTAAATTACATCATAAAATTCCAAAGAACGTAGCCAGACATTATATCTACTTCACAGCACAAAGAATTAAACAAATCAAAGATCATATTATACAGATTTGATCTTGTTCTTCATCTTCTCCCTCGTTTTGCTCTCCACCTTGCTTTGGCCGTCAGTAGCAAATAGAACTAGCAACCAAATCTTTGAAAAACCTAATACAAAAGCCTATTTATATATGCTCACTTAAACTCGCATAAAACATAAAATAAAACCCTAAAAGACGACCCCCTAATTACATTACTGCAGTCCTACACCACAGTAACACGGTTGACTTCAAAGTCTTTGAAATTTCCATGCACAATTGCATCTTTTTATCACATTATAGTGGTATTCCCTGAAGATACTGCGATACTCATAGCTCGGCTCAATTTCCACAAAAAATAACTTGAAATCACGAATCTAGGCCAATTTCTCCAGCACTACCGTGGTAGTGCTCCTCAATTTTGGATTTCCCTCACTTTTTTGGTTCATTTTTCATCATCTGTTGACGTGTATACCTAATCCCACTTTATGTAAACCTGCAAAAATAGTTACAAGCCTTCCTCGGACATTAAATCAGATATAGAAATGATTTGAAAACCATATTAAAATTCGTTGATATCTAAATAAACATGCAATGATAAGCTTAAATGAGCATGCACCTAATAATAAACAAATATGTCCGAATTTCTATCTAAACCCATGCAAAACATATATAAAATATATATAATAATGTTAGTATGCAATGCAACTAACAAATGCACCAAACCTAAACTATTGTTCATCTCCAAACAATGACTCAACTTCTATAACTCACACACCATACTATATAGAGTTAAAATTTTCTTTCACTCATCATTGTTACCTCCATCTTCCATCCCTATAATCTGTGATTCGTTAACACGTCCCTAGGGCCATTCTGATTGTCTAGATTTTCAGTATACCCTTCATTTTTCCTCAAATTCACCCTCTCATCTGTCAGTATCTCAATCCTCCTAGACCTTGTAGGTTCTTTGTAGTTACTATCCCACTTATAGAAATCATATCCTAATATCTAAGTATGCAAACCCTCTCAACTCTTTCTCTTATCTATCCTCTATTCTGGTCAAACTCTAATTAGGGTCAGTGGTCTTTCTTTTAGGTTATAACTTGGCTTGGCTCAAGTTATAAGTGTGATAGGATTTTAATTCTAACTCAAGTGCACACACATAGCAATCATGACAACTTATTTTGTTTGATTTTCTCATTATAGCTTGATCCTTTCTATTCAATCCTTTGTTTTCTTCGTTCATGCTCACAACCTTGTTTTCATATCTTCCCCAAACTTATTTAGTCACATGCACTTCAATTTGTAGCCACGTGTACACCCATACAAAAGTATGAAGTTCAACTTTATTGATAGTATTGAAATACTAATAAATATAACTTTTTCTTTCTTTTTTTAACACAAAAGTAAAAGCAAAACGAAAAACATATGTATCTCAATGTCAACATCCCCTTCTTCTTTTACATCATTATAATAAGGATTATTATAACTATGAGTGCATACAAATAGGTTCAACTGAAATACTAATAAATATAACAAGAAAACATGCGTTAAGGCTCAGAATTGGCTGCAAACGATTATTAAATACTGGCATCGACATTTAGGCTAAAACTCAAACAATGACGGCCTACATCATTTCCATTCCTCACTTTCTTCAGTTTTCGAATTCTCAATCTACTTAAGATTGAGTCAAAGTCAAATTTCAGATAAACCAAGAACATAAACTATTTGAACATACCCTAGTTTTTTGTCTCATCACACTAGAGGAATTTTCAATCTCATTGGTCACTAAGTGAAATTTTAAAAAATATGGCATGAATTTAGCCTAAATGGCTCAAATATGATCTATATACTCATGTCTTAAAGCTAATATGCTCATGAATTAACACTAAATACATGATCATGGTATCTAAATGTAATGGTAGAATTTCAATAATAACTATGTATGCGATATGCTTATAAATATGTAGTTTAGAAGAAGTATGCACACAATATCTATAAAATAAAGGAAAAATAACCTAAAATTGAAAATGATTTTCTTCAATGCGCACCCCCAAACTTAAAATGGGTATTGTCCTCAAGAGCATAACTTCACTATCAAATACACATATCTAGGAGAATATGTTGAAGCACAAACATCTTTATAGACACTTGCAATCACAAACTTGCATAGAACAAAAAGATGACAAGTATTAGAGAATTTTTAACTAAAATGCATGCAATATTTTTTAACTAAAATAAAACGCATGCATACCTAGGAATTTAAATTTAACCCTAACAAAAATAAATGTAAATAAACGAAAAAAACCAATGGGTTGCTTTTCACTAAGTGCTATGTTTAATATCATCAGCTCTACGTGGATACGGGTTATTCATATATCATTGGCTCAATTTCTATGCCCAACTTTGTCATTCGTTTTTTAGGCACAACATTGTTGGACTAATCCATGGTTGTTCCAAGATAGCTTCTACAACACCTTGCCTTGAACCATTTTCTTATGATTGAGTTGAAGTGTTACTGATATTCAATTGGTTGTTTAAATAAAATTGTAATATCCCACATCGGTCTGACTCCAGGGGGTTCCTGGGCTAAATGTGCATTTGAGGGTGTCTCATTGTGTCAAGTGTTTTTGGGAGACTTAGGTTCGAGTCTTGCCAAGAACAAAATTGTGCACTCAGTCAGTGGGTGACTCAGGTTCGAGTCCAATTACCGTGCTCAGTACAGTGTAGACCACGGTCTACACACCATTTCTCACCCAATTGTGGGATTTCACCCATGTACACTATGCTTGTGGGTTCCATTCTAGTTTAACACTTAAATCTAGTGTTTTGGACACCAAACAATCATTTAAACATATAAACTAACTAGGGAATGACTGTTTACATCATTTACTCATCGAAACCCCTTGATTCAAGCCTAAAAACGGCATTCACTTTCAATGAAATCAACTCCTTCATTTCTATCACCAAACAACCATCCTAAATCCATCATAATAGTGTCCAAACACATATATCAGGGAATAAACAACAGTTCATCCCATTTGACTTGGTTTCCAAACACTAAACCCACAACAACAAGTTCAAAAATGGATCTTAATCACTTTGATTCACAAACTATTAACAAATACTCTTAGATGAGCTCAAAACTTAAAGAAAACCCAAAGAAAATCATAAAACTCTCCTTGAATCGCTCTCCCGCCGCTCCTCTCCGAATCCCAAGCAATTTCAGTGCAAATGAGAAATTCTGCGCTTGAAATCTATATATAATTCGCACACGGACCGCGGTCTTCACTTTTTGGACCTCGGTCATTGGACAAATTTCTCTTCATGGACCTCGGTCTTCACTTTATGGACCTCGGTCATTCCTTTATGGACCGCAGTCGGCACTTCACGGACCGCGGTCACCAATGTGACCTAGTTCTCGTTTTTGTAATTTTTCCACTGTTGACCGCGGTCGGCCATTAATGACCGCGGTCCACAGTGTTGTTTGCTTTTATTTTGGGTTTCTCACATCAAGGACCGCGGTCGGCAGCAAGACGCTTGTTTTTTAATACTTTTCCCCGCACGTTTCTAGCTATCCGAATGTTCTAATAAATTTTATCTTGATTAAATATCATACAATGATAATTAAAAACAAGTTTCCACTCATTTTTATATTTATTTTAAATTTTAAAAAAATTCATGTTGACGTGGACACATTATAAGACCTAGGGTGATCACAATCTACCCCCCTTGAAAAAAATTTCGTCCTCGAAATTTAAATGAAAAGTACCTGAACAATGTGTCCAATCAATCTGTCATGGCGAAGAGATCTGGGTATTTCTTCTGCATCTCACTCTCAAGCTCCCAGGTCGCTTCCTCCAGGTTATGATGCCTCCACAGAACTTTGACTAAAGGAATGTCCTTAGTCCTGAGACTCTGCACCTTACGATCAAGAATCTGCACTGCTGGCTCCTCGTAAGTAGCATCGTCTCGAAGCACGATCTCGTCCAGATGTAAAACATGAGATGGGTCTGGTTCGTACTTCCGGAGCATCGAAACGTGGAACACATTGTGTACCGAGGACAATCTATTCAGCAAATCCAGCTCATAAGCACATGCACCAACCCGTCTAATGATCTCAAACGGACCAATGTACCGTGGTGTTAGCTTCCCCTTCACTCCAAACCATCTGAGTCCCTTTTGTGGGCTGATCTTCAAAAATACCTGATCACCGGTCTGGAACTCTAGAGGTCTTCTCTTCTTGTCAGCATAGCTCTTCTGTCTGCTCTGTGCTGTAGCTAGTCTCTTCTGGATTTGCTTCACCTGTTGGTTCATTTTCTCAATCAACTCGGGTCCAGTGAGTACCTGGTCTTCAAACTCTACCCAACAGGATGGTGATCTACAGGGTCTGTCGTACAGTGCCTCATATGGAGCCATCTTAATGCTTGCCTGATAACTGTTATTATATGCGAACTCGGCAAGATGCAGATGCTTACTCCAATTCCCTTTGAAGTCTAGGGCACATGCTCTCAGCATATCCTCCAATATCTGTATGACCCTCTCTGACTGCCCATCTGTTTGTGGGTGAAAGGCTGTGCTCATAGTCAATCTGCTCCCCAATTCCTTCTGTAGACTCTGCCAGAACTGAGACGTGAATCTGGAGTCTCTGTCTGACACTATGGTACTGGGAACACCATGCAATCGCACAATCTCTTGCACATAAAGCTCTCCCAGCTTACTCACTGCACCAGTAGACCGAATAGGTAGAAAATGTGCCACCTTAGTTAGTCGGTCTACTATGACCCAAACGGTGTCTTCCCCCTTATGACTTCTCGGTAAGCCGCTAACAAAATCCATCGCTATACTGTCCTACTTCCATTCAGGAATCGAAAGTGGCTGTAATAAACCCGATGGTTTCCTATGCTCAGCTTTGACTTGCTGACAAGTCAGACACCGGGAGACATATCTGGCAATGTTCCTCTTCATGCCTCTCCACCAGAAGGTTTTCTTCAAGTTCTGGTACATCTTGTCGCCCCCTGGATGCATAGTGTACTTATTCAAGTGTGCTTCATCCATTAGGGTTCTTTTGGCCTGTCCAGAGCTGGAAACACATAGTCGGTTCCCTAATCTCAACGCACCCTCTGTGTCAAGGTGAAAACCTGTGTGCTTGCCCTCCTTGACGCCCTCCATCAGTTCTGTAATCCATACATCGGATTTCTGTTCATCTCTGATCTGGCGTAAGATGTCTGGCTGGCATGTCACTGCATATAGTTATGCTCGTGTATCATCTGTAGCTACACCCAGATTATAGTCACTAATCAGCTGATACATCTGACCCAATTCATCCCTCCTGCTCAACTTCCTACTAAAAGCATCAACAACTACATTCAACTTGCCGGGATGATAGTGCAGCTGAAAATCATAGTCACTAAGGAACTCAATCCACCTTTTCTGTCGAAGATTCAGTTCCTTCTGAGTGTATATGTACCTGAGGCTCTTATGGTCTGAGTAGAGATCAAAACTCTCACCATATAGATAGTGCCTCCATATCTTCAACACAAACACGATCGCTGCAAGCTCCAGATCGTGCGTAGGATAATTCAGCTCATGTGGCTTTAGCTGCCGTGAAGCATAAGCCACTGGCTGTCCTTGCTGCATCAGCATTGCACCCAATCCGCTAAGGGATGCATCAGTGCACAAAGTATACCTCACACCAGGGATAGGTGTGATGAGTACCGGTGCAGTAGTCAACCTCTGCTTAAGCTCCTGAAAGGACTGCTCACACTATTCGCTCCAAATGAATTTCTCGTCCTTTCTAGTTAGCTTAGTCATTGGACCCGCTAGTTTTGAGAAATCTTTAATAAACCTGCGGTAGTACCCAGCCAACCCTAGAAAACTCCTGATCTCTGTTACTGTAGTGGGTTGCTGCCAATCAGATACTGCTCACACCTTCTCCGGGTCTACTACTATTCCCTGTGCTGAGACCACATGGCCAAGAAACTTGACCTGCTTCATCCAGAAATCACACTTGTTGAACTTGGCATATAATTTATTCTGCCTCAGTGTTTCCATAACAATCCGCAAGTGCTGTATGTGCTCAGTCTCTGATCGGGAATATACCAGAATGTCATCAACAAATACTACGACGAACTGGTCAAGAAAACGACTGAAGATTCTGTTCATCAGGTCCATGAACGCGACTGGAGCATTAGTCAAACCAAATGGCATGACCGTGAACTCATAGTGGCCATACCGCGTCCTGAAGGCTGTCTTATGTATATCAGACTCCCGAATCCTCAGCTGATGATACCCTGACCTCAGATCTATCTTGGAGAAGTACTGTGCTCCACTGAGCTGATCAAAGAGGTCATCAATCCGTGGTAAAGGGTATCTATTCTTAATAGTAACACTATTCAGCTTCCGGTAGTCTATGCATAGCCTCATGGAGTCGTCTTTCTTCCTCACAAATAGGACTGGAGCTCCCCATGGCGACTAACTCTGTTTGATGAATCCCTTCGCCATGAGCTCGTCCAACTGCGTCTTCAACTCAACTAACTCCACAGGTGCCATCCTATAGGGTGGAATAGCGATGGGATTAGTGTCGGGGTGCAACTCAATCTTAAACTCTACCTGTCTGTGGGGTGGAAGTCCAGGTAGATCCTCTGGGAATATATCTAGGTAATCCTGTATCATAGGAATACTATGAATATCTGTTGTCCCCTCTGCATCCTCATCCGCTAACTGCCTAAAGTCACCCTTCTGCTGAATGGCATACAACAAAGCCAGTGTGGGACTCCTAGGCAGTCTCCGCATATCCCCATCAATCCTTAGTGTCTCTCCTGATGGCAACTGTATAGTGACTCTCCTCTTCTGGCAATCAATTTGCGCCTGATATTGGGTCAACCAAGTTATTCCCAATATCACGTCATAGCCACTGAAATGCAGTAAGCAGAGTTCAGCGAGAATCAGTTGGTCTCCAAATCTGAACTCTACTTCACAATAGCTCCCTGAGCTCATTGTCTCGCCTATCGGCGTGACAACATCCAAAGGTACTGCCAATGGGCTCGTGACAAGTCTCAATTTACTCACCAAATCTTCTGAAATAAAAGACCGTGTGGCACCAGAATCAAACAAGACATGCACAGCAA
>JAJIYU010002725.1:0-29134 GCA_030144865.1 Tinospora cordifolia | reverse complement strand
TATGTATGTATGTATGTATGAATGTATGTATGTATGTATGTATATATGTATGTATGTATGTATGTATGTATGTATGTATGTATGTATGTATGTATGTATATATGTATGTATAGATGTATATATGGAAATAAAAAAGGGGCAAGTGGCTGCCTAGCCACATGGGCCCAGGCCTGTGTAAACTGGGCGAGAGGTGCACAGGCCGCTTGGGCACACGAGCTTCTCGGCCCGTGTAGGTCGGGCCAGGGGGCCTAGCGCCCAGGCGCCCCTCCTCTTCTTCTTTCTGAACTTTCTAGCATTTTTGTCGATTTTTGCTGTGTTTTCCAGTTGAAAACCATAGGATTACATGGTTTTGAAGCTCATGGTTTGGCCATCCCATCCCATCTCATGAGCAAGCCAATGGGTAGTGCCAACTATGCATCATGCATGGAGACTTGAGAGCCATACGGGTGGCCACGTGTTAGCTTATTTGTCATGCAAACGCAACCTTCCATGCAATAAAACTACTATTGTAGCTAAATATTTCAGATTTACAGAATTTTTCTTCTACCTTCCAGAGCCTATAACTCCTTTGTTTGACCTCTATTTTGAGTGTTCTAAGGCTCTTTGGAAAGCTCTTACTACCACCTACAAAGTTCCACAAGCAGTTCACTGAATCGCAAAACCATTTGAAGCTGAAACCGCTAAAAAAGGGGTTGTTCATCATGTTCAAACCCAGAAAACAGAAAAATCTATGTTGAAGCCATCTTTGGAGCTTCAATTCCTAGGCCATTTTAGGTTCGTTTTGAAGGTATAATAGCTCATTTTAAACCTTGTAGCATCTACTTTAATTTTTATTTTATAAAAAATAGCAAATAAACTCTAGAAATGCATAAAAAATAGGGCTAAATTGGGCTGTTCGCCAACTGTTGGAGGGCAACTTTGAACCACCATTTGAAGTGGATAGGTACATCAGATCAAGCTGAGGTTTGGAGTGGTTTAAGCTCACATTAAGGATTACAGGAAGGTATAAAGTTTGAACCATAACCCTCTGTGCACATGATTTACCATGCTTACCAATATGCACTGTTAGTTAGAATTCTAGGACTTAGTAAATGTTCTGGAAAATTTCCTTAGGTTACTATATTGGAACTTATAATTAAGAGTGATTAGGGTTATGCTTGCTTACTGTTTTGAACAAGACCTAGTGAATCAGTGTTTTGAGATCTGAGAACCCTTAAAACCAGTAGAGGAAAGCCTCGAATCAATGCTGTAGAGAGGAGAAATTAGGTACCTAAAAAGCTTAGAAAAATTGAGAAATTGAAAATCGGTTGTAAGACTGAAATGTAAAAAGTCATTGAGTGACCAAAAATGATTATTTTGGGCTGAAATTTGGTGAAAAGGCCACAGGATGCGTCTAGAATATGCATGCCAAATTTTAGAACATTCTGAGTTTGGAAGGTAGGTCAATTTGAGCACTTAGTGACTACCTGTCACATGCAATCCGTGGAAATGTCCTAATATTACTATTGGAAAACAAATCAAACGAGGTCCGAAAATTGTCAAATGTCCTAATATCACTATTGGAAAACATATCAAACGAGGTCCAAAAATTGTGAAATAAAATTCTGGTAACTTTTTGGGAGGAATAAATCTAACAGTTGGATTGATCACAAAAAATTTGTAAAATTTACTGAGCAGATAGGAAGAAAAACCTAGAAATTCCGGTGACTTAGCTGAAAATTCTGAAAGTAAATTGAATGGCTAAACCTTGGTGTTTTGAGCTAAAATTTGGTGAAGAGATTCCTAAGTATGTCTAGTATATGCATACCAAATTTTAGAGCATTCTGATATGGATAAATAGGTCAAATTAGGCAAACAAGCACTGCCTGTCACATAGAATCTGAGAACACACAGACTCTGATATCTTAATTAAAACTACTATCAAATGGAGTCCTAAAATCATGATTTAAAATTTTGGAAAAATTTTAAGGAGTCCAGAATAGATCTACAAAATTTGGCAAATATCTGACGTACGGAGTACCCACTGCAAAATTGGCAAGCTTGCTACACAACAGAGCAAAGAACCCAAAACTTGGCTAAGTGTTGGGATTTTGGGATTTTGACCCAATTTTGACCCAAATGGCCTATGTTGACCCAATTTGGGCACAAATTGACCAAAAGTAACTAGGATGATCACATTGACTAGAGTTGACCAGGTTTGACCGATTGACTGAAATGGCTCGAGTGGATCGAAATTGAGTAGGGATAGTGAGATTAGAGATTTGGCCAATACATGGATAGGACTGAGACTACGTTTAATTGGTGTAGATTCGAGAGAGTACTATAGGACTGGACCGATTGACGACGGGACATCGGTGTGCAGGACCTTAGGTGAGTAGTTCGACTCAAGTATTTTTTTGTGACTTTTATTCCTTGCATAAAACTTATATGAAAAGACATGATTTAAATGGTTTCACGAGATTTACATACATCTGATTGGTTTTGAAATTGGTAGATGTACATGAGCCGTGAGACCATAGGCTCGAGAGCTGAGCGTCGGGGTTGGGGTACTTGATGCGATTGTGATAGACTCGAGGTCTGAAAGCCAGGGGTTAGGGCATATGATCGGTGTGCCTAGCTCACGGACCCGCTCGAGTCATGGCACTCGAGGACTGAGCGAGGGGTTAGGGTATTCACAGAGTACGCTTAGTTCACGACCCGCTCGAGTGACTAGTACGCCTTACTCAGGACCCGTTCGAGCGATGACCACAGGTTAGGTTTGTTAAGTTAACCTAGCCTGGATATGATTTTAACTGACATGGGTTTGACATGTTTTCTGAAACTGTTGCACTGTTTATAACTGTTTTCATACAATGCCATATCATCTTTACTGCTCATGCATACATGCATTGTTTTGAAGTATTGGTTAGGGTTGACATGTTGATCTTTCTACTCGCTGAGCCATGTGGATTTTAGGCTCACTACTTTATCACTATTTCAGGTTCTTCAATGGCTGGTAAAGGAAAAGGTGTGGTGATCGCCTGACTCCCTGAAAATTCCTGTCCCCTTTCTTTTGGTCCTTTCATTTAGAGGTTGGCCACTCCTTGTTTGTATATAAGTGGTCATGCATGTATTTTAGACAAGTCAAATATGTAATGAAATGCTTTCGCTTATATGTTGCTTAATTTTTCTTTTAAGTGTTCCAATTGTTCTGATATCGTCTGTGTCTGAGATTAGAAAGGGCTTAACAGTGGTTGGACGAACTCGACGTGATGAGCGAGTTCGTCGGGCCGCAGAAAAATCGGCAAGCTCGCTGCACAAAAGAGCAAAGAACCCAAAACTTGGCTAAGTGTTGGGATTTTGGGATTTTGACCCAAATGGCCTATGTTAACCCAATTTGAGCACAAATTGACCAAAAGTGACTAGGATGACCACATTGACAAGAGTTTACTAGAGTTGACCAGGTTTGACCGATTGACCGAAACGCCTCGGGTCGATCAAAACGAAGTAGGGATAGTGAGATTAGAGATTTGGCCATTGCATGGATAGAACTGAGATTGAGTTTAATTGATGCAGATTCGAGAGAGTACTATGGGACTGGGCCAGTTGTCGATTGGACATTGGTGCGCAAAACCCAAGGTGAGTAGTTTGACTCAGGTGTTTTCTGTGAGTTTTATTCCTTGCATAAAACTTGTATGAAATGACATGGTTTAAATGATTTCACAAGATTTACATACATCTGATTGGTTTTGAGATTGATAGATGTACACGAGTAGTGAGACCATAGGCTCGAGGGCCGAACGTCGGGGTCAGGGTACTTAATGTGATTGTGATAGACTCGAGGTCCGAGCGCCAGGGGTTAGGGCATATAATCGGTCTGCCTAGCTCACAAACCCACTCGAGTCATGACACTTGAGGACCGAGCACGGGGTTAGGGTATTCGCGGAGTACGCCTAGCTTACGACCCGCTTGAGTGGCCAGTATGCCTGATTCAAAACCCACACGAGGGACGACCATAGGTTGGGTTTGTTGAATTAACCTAGCCTGGATATGATTTTAACTGGTATGGGTTTGAGATGTTTTCTGAAACTATTGCACTATTTATAACTGTTTTCATACTATTCCATGCTTTAGAATGCCATATCATTTTTACTGCTCATGCATACATGCATTGTTTTTGGAGTATTGGTTATGGTTGACATGCTGATCTTGCTACTCACTGAGCCACGTGGATTTTAGGTTATTACTCTATCACAGGTTCTTTAGTTGCTGATAAAGGTAAAGGCATGGTAATCGCCTGACTCCCTGACAACTCCTATCCCCTTTCTTTTGGTCTTTTGATTTAGAGGTTGGTCACTCCTTGTTTGTGTGTAAGTGGTCAATTATGTATTTTGGGCAAGACTAATATGTAATGAAATACTTTCGCTTCATATGTTGCTTACTTTTGCTTTTAAGTGTTCCGATTATACCGGTATCGTCTGTTGTAAGAGATTGGAGAGGGTTTAATAGTGGTTAGGCAAACTCGACATGGTGAGTGAGTTTGTTGAGCCACTATGTCAGTCGGGCCGCCCTTAGCTTAGAGAAGGGGTCTCGACATTATTATTGTTAGAAAATGCCTCATTATATATGATTTGACATTTTAAGTTAACATGTTCGGTACTAATTTTATATACATAATTACAAATTATGTGTCTATATATGTTTGAAAATAGTATAATATTCTTTAATACATTATTCTCTACGGCTTTCAAAAAGACAAAAAAAAAAAAACTTTGAAGTTTTTAAATTCAATAAAGATTAAAATTATATTTTTCTAGACATACAAAAGAAAGCTTCTAATTCAAAGGAATGATGATTTGTTTGTGAGCTTGGCTAGGCTTTCCCTCTTCAAGTCAACTTACTTGTCTTAACCTCTTGTTGAGTTGTTGGTAAATGGTTTTTCGAATTTGCCACCTCATGTACTCATCTTAGGTCGGGTCAGCCCTACTTAACATAGGCTTCTAGGCTTTTTTTGTCTTGTGCTTATACCCTTCATCATCCAAATGATCTTCCTATGTAAATTCTCTCCAAAACTCTAAGCATTTCTTGTTAGCTTCTAGGCTCGGCCCATAGAAAGCCCTTGGTCCTCTCCTCATCCGAGTGGAACGAGCTCCTTCTTACACCTCTGTAACTAACCCTTATCTATTCTTCCTACTAAGGTGGTGGGAGTAAATGATGATGGTGAGTTTTTAACTGATTTATATCCCTCATCCATTACCCAAACAAACTTAGAGTACATTCGAGGTCTACTCGGAACATTTATATTTGTTACTATGCGGGCTCCCAGGGATGGGGATAAGCTGATCTGATGCAATAAAGCAGAGGTGGCCTTCTATGTCAGTCTCTTGGCCTTCTATGTCAGTCTCTTTTAAGTATGAATTAAATTTTTCTTTGCTAAAAGCCATTTGTCACATCCCCAGCCAAATAAGCTCAACCATTAGTCACCCCAATTCCAATGTTAGGAGGTTGTATTCTTGTTGGAAAAAGGCTAGCCTAAATTCTTTTTTGAAGGATTTTCATTCTAACAACCAGTAACGACCCATATTTTTTAGCACCTAGTCAATGGATCCAATGCATACATTCCTGTGTATTTTCTCATATTTTAATGAAAATACAAGAATTTTTCAACTTTATCCATTTAATTGAAGGAATTGAAGGAAAAATAATAATAATGTTCCCAAAAATTAAATAAATAAATAGAAAAAAGATATATTTTTGAGTTTTAGTAACATTATAGAATTGCAATAGGGCTCAAAAGTGGACATAAATTTTTAATTTGCTAATTGTTCAATTATATTACAATTAATTGGATGAAATTTTAAAAATGTTTGAAAAATATTTAGAAGAATTCAAAATAAATAGTTTGAATGTAATTTAAACATGGTGATGACATTGTGTTTCATTAGTAGCACCCAAGTCTCTATCTATGGTCTCTTTTCCTAGACCTATAGACTCAACATCACTGCTACATAGTTTCTCCATTGAACTGGCAGCCCATGATCTATCCTTAAACACTTGCCCAGTACTTTACAACCTAGGCTCTGATACCACCTTTATAACACCCCATTTCTTGATCCATTTACAGTTCTATAATAATTCCACTTGTATAGACATATACATATTCATTTTTCATGCATCCATATATCACAATGAGAACTAGGTCATTATTATTTCATTATTATAATAATCTTTTGATTCCACCAAGTCATATCCCACAAGATCACATGAGTGAATAGTTGAATAAACAATTAGATTAATAACTAAAAACATGGGATGACATATTTGTTCAATTTAACCTCAATAAAAATCAAACTAAAATTTGGCCCCATGCCCTACTAAAATAGAAAACTACTTTTATTGCAGACATGACCTTGTCAGTTAGGTTTATCACTAAATTACTCTGCGTTGTTTCGTTGACATGAGTTTTTTCCTATTAGTTACCTGAAAAATAAGAAGTGGGGTGAGCTCAAAGAGCCTAATGGATCATACACAATAAATCTCAAGCATTATTCAAGCCAAAATACAAAACATGTAAATACTTATCAAACATTAGGCGTTTCAAGCATTCAATTATTTTTCAGTTGACATTCAAACTAAAAGGACCATCATTGATGTTTCCATCACATAAGCATATTCTAACAAAGTGCGCCTAGCGCTTTGACGAGTATAGGGACATGCCCACCATCCAATGTCTAGGAGCTAAGGTCCAACCCACCGTTCCATGCCAAACTGTAGTGCCACTTTCATAATTTGAGAGCACCCATACTGATCATTTGTGATTCACTGCGTTGGTACGTGATTCAGTTCTTGATTATATTTATTTAGTGTAACATCCAAACTTTATAATCTAACATGCGCAAAATCATATGATTTTATTAGTAGAAGCATACGAAATATCATGATCAACATACATTGTCCAATAGTGTCAAGCGGTATGATTATAATATACATAAAAATGTATAATTTAAGCATTAAACCATGCACACAGTGACATGCTTCTAAAAATTCAACAAAGCAAGCATTAATCGCATTCAGCATTTAAAACTCAAATAAGACAAAAGAGAAAGAACACTCATCTCCACCTTGTTATTAGTATTCCAATGTCCTCAGTTTTACACAATGGATCCGACACTTAATGATCTCAACCTAAAACATGTAAAATTACCATTTTAGTAATTTAAGGTAAATTCTAAAATTTTTATATTTTAATTTATTAATTTAATTTTTTTTCAAAACACTTTATATGGATTAGTGCATTATTTACTGCCCTTTGTGCATTTTTTTATGCAAGTGATCTTATTCTTATAGTCAATGTACGATATATATATATATATATATAACTTCCTAACCATATAGAATTTATCTTAATACTATTAAATCTTTGGTCATAAGAGTTTCTATATATATTACATGATTTATTAATGGCTAGGTCATGTCAAATACTATGATTAATAAAGGTACTTGTAGAAGTAAGTATTGATAGTTAATATATATATATATATATATATATATATATATATATATATATATACACATATAACTCAAGCTAATATAACCCACATGGTATCTATTTGTAAAATTTGAAGTGCAATGTGATGCAAAACACTTACATGTGTGACGAGATTGGGCAATAGCTTGCGGGTGCCGGGCTGTGGAGAGAGATACAAAACCCAGGGCATTATTTCGTCCATAAGACTGATGAGGACGTGAAACGCGTTTAGTAGCCCTTTGAATCCAAATCCTATGCTCCTAGGTCCATCTCTACTACTGAATGAGGAGCGAGCTAAGAGCCTAGTCTTTCCCTTTCTCCTCTAGCTATGAACCAATGCCATCCACTTCTCCTCCACCTGCTAATGTCGAACCCAGCCGACCCAAAGAAAAAGGGGAGGGGTTGGGAATACAAAGAGCCATCTAGAGGCTGGTGGATGCAGATCGAAGGGCATATCAGGAGCAAATAAGATGCGGATATGGTCGAATGGTAAAATTTCTCTTTGCCAAAGAGAAGATGCAGGTTGGTCCCATCTCGAACATTCTCGAAGAGGCGAGTCAGCCACCTCCACCATATCAAAGCTCTTTCTTATTCTCCCAACCTGGCGATCAACATCTCTTTTGTCTCTCCATCCCGCGCGCGGCCTAATGAATGCAAGGTCGTAAGCTAAGAAGCTCTTGATGGTACGGGAGATTTATCCCATCGTTTCTCGTCCCTATTCACGATGAGAATGGGAGAGGTGAATGAGTAAAACTTAATGCAACATGTGGTATGGTAACTATTATGAAATTAATGCAATACATTGGTGGAAGTCTCCAAGTAATGTGTGGTGATGAGGTGGGTGCCCCTTCTTCTTTTTTTAATTTTTTGAATAATTGATGCAACATTTATGGTAGCAATGCTCTATTTTCAGTCCATTGTTTAAAAACCCAGAACTTGGTAATGGTAATGGTAATGATCAATACGTGGTGTGGTTATGGAAGAGGGAAAATGATGGGAGCAGTAAGATTAATAGGCTAATGTGATTGGATGTTCTGTTCTTGCTCATTATACTAGTTACTGAGAAAAAAAAATCAAAACTAGCAAGCTTTAAGTGGAAAAGAGAATTCACCGAAGGAAAAAGAAAAAGATGTGACATACAAAAGATTTGCTGCAATATTGCAACTTTCATGACAGCCATGGCCAATGACACAACTGCTATAAATCTTGTAACACCCAGAATTTTTGAAAATATTTTAAGTATTTAAATCGAATAGAAATTAGATGAAATTATTCGAATAAAATAATTTTTAAGAAAACTATGTAGAAATGTCGTGAAATTAAATTATCAAATAATATCCCAAAATTTTGTACAGAATTTGATTTAAATGAAATATTAATTCTTAGTAATTTTAATGATATAAAATAGGAAGAAGAAAAAAAAATAGAAATGGGAGATTTATCAACAAGTTATTTAATATATTAAACTATATGCTAGTTTGCTAAAAAATTAGTAAGTTCATATTATATAAAAAAATAAATAAAACTATGTATATAAAAACACCTTGCGAGATTTCAACACACATTTCTTTATAATTATGAAAAACATAAGAATTTAACAAGTTTATATAGCAAGTTTATTTATAATATTCTAGCAAAGGAAAGAATTAGAAAGTGCGACCCCTAATCTGTGTGTGGCCTGAAACCCTAATTCGTGTGCTACATGCTGATTCGTGAGCACACAATAGAAATTGGAAAGTTTCATTTTAGTCGAGCACCCAAACCTGCCAAATCTTGATCCACAATGCTCTAAATAAAGGCCCTTAGTGCTCACATTCTCTTCACTCCAGCAAAAATTGATAAGTCCTTATTCTCTCTATGCCTCTCTCTTGGCATCTCTCTCTCTCTCTCTCTCTCGCTCTCTCTCTCTCTCTCTCTCGCTCTCTCTCTTTCTCTTTTCTCTTTTCTTAAGCTGTGTTGGGGGTTGAGGTAATTGGAGTGCTGTAGAAATTTTGGGTTAGCCGTTGGAAAATTTTGAAAGAGATTCAATTGAGACTTTAGAAGAATAATACTACTACGGTGGAGATTATTTCTATATTTTACTCCATTATTTTAATTTTAATGAGGCTCGCATGTGTGCTTGTATTTTGAAGATGAACATGATGTGCATATGATATATTTAATTTGATATGCCATGAATATGTGTGATTATACATGCTTAGAACAATGATGCGTGATCTTTATATTAACATGAATTATGTAACCATACTCTAGATTACTATTAAAAGATTACTACTAAGCTAGATATCATACACCTGATTTAATTCGAATATTGTGTGATTTGTCAAAATAAAAGAAACTAATAAAAATCTTAACCACGTACCGGCACGGTGAAGGTAATCGCTATGGGTACTTTTCTACTTAAGTAGGGTCTCACTAAAAGGGGTGGGTATTTTCCAACCTGAGGAGGGTCTCGCTGAGAGGGGTTGGTAGTCAAGTGGAAAGGGAGGGAGGGGATAGATCTTCTTTCTTTCCATATCTTTTTGTAGTTTTTGGGGCATGTTCGCCATTTTTAGCATCGATCTAAATGATTTTCATTGTGCTATTAATAGATAATTTCTAGTTTTTCTTGGCCAAAATAAAATAAAACTTCAATAAGCTAATCTTGTAATGGACAATATGTAAGATGGAAAGATAATTTAAGAGAGGTAACCATTTTTAGAATGAGAAGAAAGTAAATATGTATTAAAGGCAATTGTGACTTTCGAAATTCAATTGAGGATAAATTCTGTCGATCTCCTCGTAGCAAGGTGGTTTGGCATCTAAAAGCCCACTCAAGTGGGCAGCAAATCACCTTAGGGACATTTGTCGTATGTGGTGTTTGAGTACGTGTATCTGCCAAAAAACAATTTGATGATAAATTTTGACGTTTTGCATTAGCTATTACGTGCATTGAAGATCTTTGAAATCCATTGCAACATATTGACAAGGTGTTTTTAGAACAAGTTGGGAGAAATTGATTGCAATTGAAAACTTACATAGATGTCGTCAAATAACGACTACAGATATTGATATTGCACGCATTCCAAACATATGTGCTTTAAGGTCACAATGATTTTCTTGTGTTGCACCCTTTTTGACAATTATAAATAGTCTCTATTATCAATCACTTTAAGTTACTTGTGTATTTATTTATAATTATTATTGCATTGGTTATTGCATGTTTGAGAGAAATCACTATATATTTGTTACTTGATTTGTGATGACCAATGGTTTTGATACAAAAATTAATGGGTTCAATACATGTCTTTTCTGAAATTTCTAATAAAAATACATGAATTTTCTCAATTTTCACTATGTTTAATCATTTATTAAAGAAAATTCGAATAATTGAAGAAAAATACAAATTTAAGAGGAATTACATTAAATTATAAAGAAAATATATTTTTTGGAGAAATATGATTTTTCGGAATGATTATTGAATTTTTTGGAGTAATTAATGAAATCTGTGGGAGAAAAATGCAAATTTGGGATGAAATATACAATTTTTGGGAAAATAAATATATAAATGATGAAAATGGAGGTATAATTGGAGATTTTGAAGAAATTGATGAGCAATGAATAAAATAATAAAAGAGAAAAAAAGGGAATCTCGAATATATATATATATATATGCACACACAAAAACAGGAAAAAAAATGGAAAACAAAAGCAAAAAAAAACTTAAAAAATTTGGCCGCATGAGCGGAACAACCTGTGCGGGCCAAAACCAAACTGCACGGACTTCCAGTCCATGCGAATTCGAGCCGCTAGCACAGGCCCGGCCCTTGCTAGTCTTTGGGTCGCGCCCAAAGCAAGGCGCGTGGGCTTCAGCCTGGGCGATTTTGGGGCCTAAGGCGTGTACCAGCCCATGCGCCTGGCCGGCTCATGCACCCAACACCATCCCCCTCCTAATTTTTATCAAAATTTTTTAGCATTTTTTTGTTTTTTTTCAATGAGAAAACTAGCTAAGGCCATAGTTTATGCCCCTGGTTTTGTCCCTCTGACAACTCTGCCGGCCAGAGCTCTGAACATGGCACATCTGTGCTCCTTGCATGGCAACTCACGAGCCACATTGGTGGCCATTTGGTGAGCTCTTTGCCATGCAAGAAGGGGTGGAACATGCAACAAAACCACCCCTTTTGAGCAAATCTTTTTTTTAGTCTGAATGCACTTACAACTACCCCTTTCTCCTTCATCTCTAACCCAAATAGAGTGAAAAATCATCTGTTGGAAAGCTCTCAATGCCTCTACAAGTCTGTGCAAGTCGGTTGTCCAAACCCCCATCCGTTTGAGATGAAAATAGCCAAGAAAGGGGGTTGTTCAACACTGTTGGAAATACATAAAATGAAAAACTTAAGTTGATCAAATCTTTGAGGTGTTAGTTCCTAGGCCATTAGAGATCAGATCTTGAGGTAAAATTACTCTTTTGAATCCTTGTTACATGTCCTACATTCTCTGATTGATATGAAATGGAAACTAAAATGGTAAACATGTTTAAAAGAGTGTTAAAGTTGCCCTATTGATTAGCTGTTACAGCAATTTTAATAGGAAAGTGTTCTTGGAGCAAATTTGCGACCCCATTTGCAATGGCTGAGAACGTCCATTTTGGCTGAAAGTTGGACTGATTCGAACCTCACAACTGGGGCTATGAGAGGGTATGAATTTCGAAACATAAGCCTCTATGATTTTGATTTTCTATGCTTGCACATGTACCTTGTTAGTTAAACGTTCTGGGACTTAGAAAATTTTTGAAAATCCTTATGCATGCTATGTTTTAGAAGTTGCATTTGGGAGTGATTATGACAATAATTGCTTGTTATTCTGGACAAAACTTAATTAATTAGAGTTCTAGGATCTAAACCCTTACAAAAATAGTAAGGAATAGCCTCAGACTAATGTTAAAATAGGAGTAGATAAACACTTGAAAGATGATTGAAAAACGTGAACCCAAAAAGTTCATGTGACCGTACTTAGAATTCAGGGCACTGTTGACTGACCAAAAGTAGGTATTTTGAGTTGAAATTTGGTGGAGAGGTCTGTGGACATGTCAAGATTATGTGTACCAAATTTTCTGTAATCTAAATTGGAAAAGGGGGTCAATTGATGCATCAACTGACTACCTATTACATAGGATACGGGATTTCACAGTCCCTGTTAACATACGTAGAAATTATAGCAAATGGTGTCCAAAAATCAGAATCTAAAATTTTGGTAAATGTTTAGGAAGTGTAGATGAAGTCTGAAAAGTTTTGCGCAAATCTGACTTACAGATTGATCGCAGAAAAATCAACAAATTTACTACACAAAGAGAGCAAAAAGCTTCAATTTGGGCTAAGCATTGGAATTTGAGGATTTTGACCTAAATGGCTTAATTTTGACCTAATTTGACCCAATTTGACCCAAATTGACCAAGGATGACCAAATTTGATCATGTTAACCAATTTTGACGAGGTTTGACCAGTTGACAAAATTTGACCGATTGACCGAATTTGACCGAATCAAAATTGAGTCGATTAAGATCCGTTAGGGATAGTAGAACGAGGGATTAAGTAATATCCTAAAAATTGATTTTAAATAATGCGGATTTGAGTGAGCATTGTGAGACTGGGTCGGTTGTCGATGGGACAGTGGTGCACGGGACCAGAGATGAGTAGTTTGATTCAGGTGTTTTCTTTGACTTGTAATCCTTGCATAAAACTTGTGTGAAATGACATAGCTTAAATGGTTTCATGAGATTGAGATACATCTGATTGATTTTGAAATATGTAAATATTCATGGATGATGAGACCATAGGCTCGAGGGCCGAGCGTCAGGGTCAGGTTACATGATGTGATTGGGATTAGACTCAAGGGTCAAACATCGAAGTTATGACATATGATCAGCGCGCCTAGCCTTAAAACTCACTCGCATAATGGCACTTGAGGGACGAGCATCGAGGTTAGGGTATTCGATGAGTACCCCTAGTTCACGACCCGCTCGAGTGGCCAGTACGTCTGAATCAAGACCTGCTCAAACGATGACCATAGGTTGGGTTTGCTGATTTAACCCTAGCCTGGATACAATTTTTAACTGACATGTATTTGAGATGTTTTCTGTAATTTTTGCATTATTCATAACTACTTTTATAATATGTCATGCATTAAAATATTACATCATTTTTACTACTCATGCATACGTGCACTATTTTAGAATGTTGGTTATGGGTGACATGATGGTTTTACTACTCACTGAGCCACATTGATTTTAGGTTCATTACTCTACTAATATTTCAGGTTCTTTGATGGCTAATAGAGCGAAAAGCGTGGTGATTGCCTAGTTCTCTAACGATTCCTGTTCCCTTTTCTTGGTCCTTTTGTTAGAGGTCGATCATTCTTTTGTGTATGTACATATATGCAGTCAACTGTGTATTTTAGAGAAGGCAAATGTGTACTATAATGATTACTCTTCATATGTTTGTTTACTTTCGCTTTGAGTCTTTCAATCATTCTAATATCATTTGTTGTTGGGAGTGGAGAGGCTTAACAGTGGTTGGGCGAACTTGACATAGTGAGTAAGTTCATCGGCCCGCCCTTTGGCCTAGAGAAGGGGTCCCAACATGATTAATCTTATAACTTGAAAATATTATCGTTATAGGATTAATGTATAAGATATGATTGTTGTATTGAAAAAGAAAATTTTTAAAGTAAAACTATAAACACTCATGTAGAGTGAAATTATTTTAAGAACACTAAGTTCAACTCTACCATCAATGAATTAATCTATGTTAAAATTGTAAATAATTGTAATGCACATATGATATAACCACAAATGAAAGATCCAAGTCAAGCAATAGAGATGACTTTCTAAAATTAACAAAATTGTTAGCATTTATAATTAAGAAGTAAATGAAATATTACAAAGTGTTCCTTGGTGTGCATCATATGCTTCAAGTATGACACAAAAAGATATTATAGCTACTAATGCTAAACAAATACATGATTTCACATATAAAGAAATTGGTGATGCTAAATTTTGCATTATAATTGACAAAGCTAGAAATGAAAAAAAAAAGAACAAAATGATTGTTGTGTTTGAGGTTTGCTAATAAACAAGATTTTACTCAAGAGTCATCACAATCTAATGATACTTTTTGTGCTTAAGTCAATATTTTTATACTAAGTTGTGCTAGTGCATCACGTTGCTTGAAATGTTGATCGGCTAAGTAAGAGGAGCAATAGAGGTGTCGTTGTAGCGGACGATCTTTTGCATCAGGCGGCTTGAAGAAGAGTTTAGATTAGCAATGAACAGCTGCAAAAGCGAGTTCAGATCAGAGGTGAATCTATAGGCAGATCAGAGGTGAAGATGGAGAACAGGTGTTGGTCGACGGTGATTACAGGGGCCAATCTATTGGTGAAAGAAGTTGAAGCAAAGTTTGCAAAAACGTCAACTACTTCTATTGGAACTAGCGAACTCATATGACAAAATCAAAGGATCACCGTCAAGAAGATTTTCAAAGAAGAAAGAACAACGGTAGGGACGAACAATGAAGGAGAAGCAGAAGCGAAGAAGAAGAAGCAAGGTAGAAAGCAAAGGGGCAAACGGTGCAGATGCAACAACGATCAACGAAGCAAAAGAAGCAAACAACAACCCCTATATAGAGAGGACAACATTCAACAGAACCTCTCCAAGATCATCACAAAAAAGAAGACAATATTCAATTGAACCAACTGCTTGACGCAAGCACCGACGTCCGAAGAATGTTAGCAAGAAACAGAAGGAATCTAGTGGCTCTAATCTGCAAAGAGGGTTTTGGAGATTTATGGTGAAGACGAACTTTCCTCTTCCTTCAGAGAAGTTGTGAACAGTGCGAATCAGAAATCGAGTCCTTGTAACTTTTTCGAATCACTGAGAAGTGAAAGTTTTTCTCCAGATGGTGCAGGTTTCGTCACTATATATATTTCAGTAATTTTGATAATATTTAATAATATATAATATACACATAATAAAGTAAAAAAAGGCGCATACAATAATGATATTAAGTTAAATTTTTTGACATTTTCTATAATTTCCTCAAAATGATTCTCGCACCTTATATATATGGCCACAAATGTGGCAGCCTAGCAACTATTCAAAAAAGGTCATTTTTTGACACCCAACACCGAATTGGTCCACCTAGGCCCATTACTGCTCATGGCTCAACTAGGCTTTTATTGGACCTTAGTATCCTTAGGCTTTCACCTTGGGATGAACACGTAGCCATAGCAATAGTCCTAGGAGTTTTTTGACAATGGGATGTCAAACAGAATAGAAAACCCCAACATGTGATTTAGGGATCATCGTCATAGTATATAAGTTAACTAAATGTCAATCCTAATAATTAATTTTTACATTTAGCCCATCAGAAAAATAAAAATAAAAATCTTAATCTTTACATATAATACTCGGACTTAAATAATGCCCGTAGGCCCATAATTAAATACACATATAGGCTCACATAATTAATACCCAACACTAAAAGTTCAACATTCAACTTAATAAAAAGAAGTCAAACATTCAACAAATAAAAGACAAAGTGTGAATGCTAACTTGTTTCAAGTATTTTTTGCCAATGCATCTTCAATTTCAAGGATTTCATGTTTAAAATTGGCACGAGCACTGTTTTTAACGTCTTCAGTTGTTTGCAGAGCATCGATGACCACCTTATTGCTGTATCCAACTTTTGAACTGTTGTTGTCATTATTGACATTCTCAGCTTTATCGGTTATTAAACAAGTGATATTACTTTCTTGAGGGAATGACCATCCAACATGACTCTCCAATGATTCAATTTGGCAAAAGAATTTCATTGACATTTTCACCCTTTCTTCAAAGTCTTCTGCATCACTCTCCATGATGTGTATGAATATGGAATGTGGAAATTTGGTAAGAAATTTGCATAGTATCACCACAAATAATTTTTCCACGAAGTTATATAAATCTGCAATTGATTCATATTCTTGATGATTAATAAAATCTGTTATGATGCGCACTTCATCAAGAACAAAATCAGAGGGCAAATCATCCTTTAATCTTTTGATAGTTTGAACTGCTTGTAACAATGTGACATCTGTATATACAGGAATCCAATAAAAGCCAGGAGCCATCAATGCTTCTTTAGCGACCTTGCATTTCTTTTTATTTTGCAAGTTTGTGAAGTTCATCTTTTTGTCGACGAAATGAATAATTTCGAAGGTTTCATCCAAAGCTCTTCTTAAAGGTTCTGTGAGGGCATATGGCAGTGATGCGATGGAGATTTTTACAAGTAGTACTGCCGTAAGTGAAGTCACCTCATACTCCTTACTTGCGTTGACTTGATTCTTGAGTTGTATGACAAGTGATTCTTGGGATGGGATACGTTTAGAGAGGAGTTGGATAAAATGATAGAATTGGCCTGGCTTAATTTTCTTCATCGTTCTCTTCATATCGTCCACAGCCTTTTTTAAAGACCACTTTTCGAATTCCATTTCACCTTCCCCAATCAAATCTTGAAATTCTTCAATAGTCTTATCGTCTCCACTTACAGTCTCGGAACCACAATAATTAAACAAATGTCTACGTTTTTCAGCGGCATAGTGGAGCATTAAAATATAGAGGTAAGCACAACCCACAGCTGGAATGACAAGGATAAAGAAAGAAAGCTTCAACCAAAACATACATATGTAGGTTAAATCAGTCCCCAAGAGCTGATTTTTATTCATAGCATCATTTACTTCATTATCATCAAAAGTCATCCATTTGTTAGATAAATGTCTGTAGAGCATGAGTCTAGAAAAATTACCAAAACTACCCAACAGAGTAGTGGCGATTTGGATGGTAATTATAATCCAGGTTGACCACTTATAATCAGATACTCTGTCATAAGATTCTGTGTTCTTTAAAATGAGAGACCGGCATGCAACTTCTACCAGTATGGCTAAGCACGCTACACATGGTAGACCCGTAACGATGCTATGATATTGTTTACAAATTGCAAATTGAGCATTGCTATCAAAACCATACAAGTAACACAGCTTCAGCTTTTGCAACAGGCTTTCTTGTTTGCTGACAAATGCATTTTTATTACGGTCGATGGAAGTCTCTTTTATGCTTTCTACGGAAAGAGTGGAACACCATAACTGTAGGAGCGATAGCATCATGCAACACATAACTATGATATGTTCTACTTTGAACAAAAAGATCACGCTAGTATATAGCTGTATGCAAATATTCACCGTGATGGTAACAACCAATATGCTGATAGCAGCCACATTTGTCAAACATTCAGAATGCTTCATGGTACCAAGGGAAGGCAAGAGGAAATTCATACAAGTGCATAGCAGAATATTACTAGTGAGCTTAGAGAATTGATCGTGAGCACTGGGCATCGGCGTGGTGAGATCCACCGGAAGTTTAGTAGTAATGGAAAGAAGAGTTAATGTAACTGAATTAAGAGAGAACCATCGACAAGGTAACCATCGTCGTTTATGACGGATGCCATTCAATATATCAGCAAGTATGAAAAGAAAGCATACCAAAGTGGCTCCTGCTATGTATAAGCCGATCACCGGAACTGGAGAAGAATACTTGGATTCATCAAGCTCTCTCTTTGCGTTTCCAACTTCTGCCATCGTTTGGCTCGCTCTCTCCTTTGCTTTTGGTCCACTTAAATCTTTACAATCTTTAAATGTTATACTGAAGTCAACGCATGTAGCTTCATGGAGTCTTCATTGGTTTTTGCAAGTTGGTTTGGTGATGTCGGTCATCGTAACATTTGTTTTGGTTTTTAGCTAAATTGCCTGGTAGGTGCCTCTTAACTAATTATATAATTAGTGCATTTCAAATATTTTATTGTTTGTTGAATATTGTTTAAAGTAAACAGGTGGCTTTTTAATTGAATAATTTGCTGCGTCAATGCTTAACATTTATTATATAATAGATCAAGAAGAGTAAAACCAAATGGACAGCTAGCACCCACTGAGAAATAAATAAGAGAAAATTATAGATAATGTCATTTTTTTTTAACTCTACAGTATTAAAGTATTATACTTTTTAAATATATTACAAGTTTACCATATATTGCTATATAATATCAAATATATTGGACTACATAGATACTCCACTATACGCGTTTCAGTTTATTCAACATTCAAATGCCAATGCCCTTGCCGCCATTGATCTTCTTATCATATTCAGACAATTTGCACCTGCTGCACATGAAGAGACATGGCGAACCAGTTTCTGAGAATCTAATTCTGATAAATAGAACCAAAGGGGCGACACAAAGCAAATAGAGGCGAATCTTCGGCAAACAGCCAACGCAAATGGTAGCACCAATCAATGGCGTGTGCAATAGCAGCAAATATGTGAAACAATGGTCTAGGGAACAGTTAACCAGGTGAAAACAGACAACTAGAAAGCAGCAAAACAAGGTTCAACGACTATCGTGTGAACCAGGAAACAACAACAAAACAGAGGGAAACGGTCTGCAAACAACAAACGAATAGTGAGAAGAATGATGAGCAACAGGAAGAACAATGGTTGTAGCGATTTCTTGTGCAATACAGAACAAAGACAACTCGAAAGACACAAGGATGAAGAAGGGGTGACACAACAGCAAAACAAGTAGAGACACGACGATCAGCAAACAAATAGGGCTACAGCTACAAAGGCCAAAGCAAGAAGGAAGAAACAGTGTGTTCTCTGGTAAAAATGGGTCAAAGGGTGGGGCTCTATCAAAGCAATTTTTGAAGAGACTTGGGAAGTCTGTTCTTCAGTAACAAAGGATTCAAGATCTGGGTTCGAACTGATTTGGAAAGTTCCTCTTCTACGCGCGAGGATGCAAGATCTAGATTCAAACAAATTTGTGAAGTTTCTCTGCACGATAGATCTGGGAAGTTCCTCTTCTGCACGCGAGAAATCCCTGCTCACTAACGGCTTAAAACAATGGTGTAATGCGAGCAACAGGTAGCGGCGACGAAGGCTGGAATGCGAGCAATAGTAGCAAAACACGACTAGTGGTGAGTACAAGCAGACAGTGAGCGATGGCTAGGCAAAGTGGCATTGAGTAACAACGACGAGTTGTAACGGTCATCTGCTGGCACAATACAAATTATACCAGATTATACCAAATTCTTTATTTTTTTTTTTTTTGTATTCAGATTATACAAAAGTTGTACCAACTTTTGTTAGATTTTCTTTTATTTCTTTTGTATTCAAATTATACCAAATTTATACCAACTTTTGGTATATAAAACATGACAATGAAAAAAGTTTTGATACAGCTATTACAATTGAAGACAGTATACCAAAAATAATTTTTTAGTATTGTATATCAATGTTATACTAACTATATATTAATATTATACAATTGTTTATTGTGCTAAATGTTAGAACAATGTATACATTGATACTCATTTGTATACATATGTTATACTTATGTTATTCAAAAATAATATCAACACTGTTGTTTCTAAATCGCGATATCATGTTGTATACACACATTATTCCTATGTTATACAATATAATACCAAAAACTATAGTTTTGAGCCCTATATTCTTTTGTATACACATGTTATACCGATGTTATTTGAAAATAATACCAACACTGCATTTTCTAAATCGTGATATCATGTTGTATACACATATTATTCCTATGTTATACCATTATTATACCAAAAATTGTAGTTCTGAAAATTGATATACTTTTGCATACATGCACTAATTGCACCATTTTAGCCGAGATTTTCGTTTTTATAAAAAATTTTATTTAACCATTTTTTAGTATTTGTGCTATTAATTTTATTATTCTTTTATATAAACGAAAATAGCGGTATTTTTATAAATATTCCTATTTTTCTATATAGGAAGGTGTTTTTCCCAATAAACAAATCAACAAAGGCTTATATAGTTTACCCCGTGGAAAAATATTTTGTTAACTGAACCATCAATGGACTTGGGTTTTTGACTTCAAACTTCAGCCTTTTAACTCGGCCTTTTAACTTGGGTCAACCATACTTAACATAGGCTTCTAGGCTTTCTTTGTCTTACACTTACACCCTTTGTCATCCAAACGATCTTCCTCTTTACACTACAAGAAATGACACCTACAACAACGTGCAATGTTCGTTGTTATACCCATACAACAACGTTGATGGTGATGTTGTCGATCAGAGTATTGTTAAACGGCCGACTATTTTTAACAATGGTCACAAGCCTGTTGTTATAAAACGTTATGTATCGGTCTAAAATTGAGGTTATAACAATGTTCGCCCATTGTTAAATGTTTCATTCTTCTAACACATATTCGACAACAGTCACTATGTTTGTTGTTGTAGACATGTTATAGCAACGGGCACACGTCGTGGAAACCCTAACCTTTAACAACGGTCACAAGCCTGTTATTGTAATGCGTTGTGCATTAGTCTAAAAACTGAGGTTACAATAATATTCGCACATTGTTAAATGCTTCAATTTTTTAACATATATTCGACAATAGTCATCATACATTTTGTTGTAGATGTGTTATAAAAACGGGCGAACGTTGTGGAAACCCAAACCTTTTAACTTTTCAACAATGGTCAAGTAGTTGTTGTTGTATGTCTATTACTTAACAACATGCATGTGTGTGTGTGTGTGTATGCTAGGTTGGAAAATAAAATGAATAATAAAATAATATTAAATTTGTGTTTATGCTATTTGAGGATCAATTCATAAATAATAGAAAAGAATTTTATATAATATTGTATAATATTATGAAATACTTATTAGGGAAATATATAACATAGAAAATAATATTTATATATTGAACCGCCAAATTTATAAAAGTGGCTGGTTATTGTGTATCAAAGGTAGGACACATATTGACAATACATATTTGCAGTATTTTGAGCCAATATTAAAGGCTTAATTGACCTTGTTGATTTGACAGGTCAGCGAGGGTTAGGTTTAGATAAAGTTGACTATAGTTGACCAAGTCAATCATTTGATTGACCAAAGACCATAAAGTTAGAATTTGAGCCAAGTTTTATGTAGATATTAAGAAACTAAGTTGATCATGCAGGATCAAACATCAGCGAGACGTGATCGGTCACTAGAGGAGCACTGGTAGGTGACCATCCTTGTGAGTAGTGTTTTTTAATTTATCACTTAACTTGTTATTCTATCATAAATGAAATGTTCTTATATATTGAAATGCATTTGCGATCAGTAAATGTGATTTAAATGAAAATGTGCACCAATATCGAGGTCCGGGTACAGGTTATGGTATTGAATGTGGTAGAACATTGAGAACGAGTGGCTATTGCACCAGGGGGTGCGGTCGAGCCAGGTCTGTCAATTGGGCTCCCCTAGATTATTTAGTAACTACATGGCACAGAGTGCCCTGAGGGGGGTTCTGTGGGCCTAGATTGGGGTCATCACCTATTCACCTAACCGTCGAGTTTCTCTCGCTCGAGTGGATTTATGTGTTTTTAGCATTAAAACTATTTTCAAAATGGAAGGTGCGCGATTGCATTGTGGATTCAACATTCATTAAATATTGCACTCATTCGTACTATTATTATTGTGCATTCATACATAACATTGTTTTTCTAGAATTCTTGTTCTAACTTATAAATTAGGTTACATTACTCACTGAGTTGTTGTGAACAAAATTGACTCACTACTCTAACATTTCAGGTTCTTTTTCTGCGGATCAGGGGAAGAAGGTGGTCATCGCATAGAGCACACCACGTTTACTTCGGTAGGTTTCCTCACGTGGTTTACTATTTTAAGAGTTAGTATAATGTATAGAAAATTAGAAAAATATTGTAGATATTTTGACTTAGGCATTCCGCTACTGCTACATTTAGGACACTATATACATAATTAACTTCTGTTAAATCAAAAAAAAATTTACTATAATTATTTGTTCTAGTTGTTTTCACATTTATTATGATTACTCTGATAGTCTTATATAAAGGGTTTTATGATGCAGCCACTACAATTGGCAATGGCAGTTACAACAGCATGGCAGAAGATCAGCCACGTGGGAGCACCAGAAACAAGTAACGGCCAACCAAATTGAAAGAATATGTTGGTTAGGATAACAAAGGACAAATGTAATCAATATCAGTAGTTTGTTAGAATAGGAAATACAATAACAAACCTTGTCAGACCACCATTGGTGGAAGTTACAGGTGGATACTATAATAAGAAAATGAAATAGAATGAGCAGGGTAAGAATATTAGACTCTCCTCTTCTTTATCTTTTCTGTTCTGCTTATCTTCTCCCTTCCTCTCTTCTCTTTTAAATTTTAGGAGCAGTATTGCATCATTTGGTGCTTTCATTGACCTCCTGTAATGGGTGATGGTATGACAACATGCTACAAGTCTTTGGAAGAGGCCTTGTTGAAACTGCAATCTAAAATCAAGAACCATGACTCTACTCTCTCCAAGTTTGATTCGCTACTATCTACAGTCCAGCACCATTCTGATTCCATTTCCCATAACGTCACTATTTGTGAAAATATTCAGCAATCTCTCTCCGAACTCATGATGCAGCTTACCCATATGGAGAAGCAACCTCTCTTGCCCACTCCCAATCCCCAATTACCTTCCACGTCCTCCTCTGTCCAACCGCTATCTCCATTAACATCACTTGTATCACAATCTTCGTCTCTTTGTATGCCCAAACATGAAATACCCATTTTCACCGGTGAACAACCCTTGGACTGGCTATTCCAAATTGAAAGATTCTTCCTCTACCACCACACTCCAGCTGACCAGCGCCTTACCATTGCTTCTTTTTATATGGCTAGTATTGCATTACAGTGCTTTCACTGGTTACATGCTACCAACCAACTCTCTACTTGGCCGGTGTTTGCTCGAGCCCTTGAAGTTCATTTTAGTCCTTCCTCCTTTAAGAATCTGGAAGCTGCTCTTTACAAACTCAAATAGACCTCGTCGGTTGCTTAGTACATGATGGATTTTGAAGCCCTATCTACACGTGTTCCTGGTTTAACTCCTCTCAACCTGCTAAATTGCTTTCTTTCAGGGCTTCGTAATGATATTCAGCGTGAACTATTCCTACTAAAACCCCCCACACTTCCTGACGCTATGGGTATGGCTCGGTTGGTCGAAGATAAGTTGTTGGCTGCTCGTTCCTCATCCTCAGTTTTTTAGGGGTCTCGCTCCCCCCCTTCATCAAGCACCCTACGTACCCCTCTAGCCTCTTCTTTTCCATCATAATCGTCTCCACTATCGTCACGACCAGCCCCATTACCCATCAAACATCTATCTCCTGCAGAGATGGCGTCACGTTGAACCAAAGGTTTGTGCTTTAATTGCGATGACCCCTTTGTTCCTGGTCACAAATGCAAAGCACCCCAATTCCTTTGTGTTTTGGCTTCCGATTCTGATGACCTCGAAACTCCGTCACCAGATCCGATGTCTCCATCGATTGATGCACCTTTGGTGCCATTGCTAGAACCATTGCTCCCTATTACAGAGTCTTTTGCCACAAGTTGACCCGCCAGCTATTTCTTTCCATGCTTTTGCTGGTCACTCCATTCTTTTGACCTTGTGGCTCGAAGGAAAAATCCTGGGTCAATCAGTTGCGGCGCTGGCGATAGTGGCTCCACTCACAATTTCATTCAAACACGAATTGCAAGATTTTTAGGGCTAGTCATTCAGGCCTCCCATCATCTTCAGGTTACAGTAGGTAACGGGGAGTCCCTTACATGTGCTGGTGTGTGTAAGGATATTTTATTGGAACTAGGCCCTTATTCTTGCTCTTTGGATTTTTTCCTTCTACCCATTTATGGTGCCAATGTTGTATTGGGTGTCCAATGGCTTGCTGCATTAGGCCCAACCTTATTTGACTATAAAAATCTCTTCATGCAATTCTCACAAGGTAATACCCAGATTCGTCTATCTGGTTTACACAGTCAAGTTTGTGCCCAACTTTCTTTCACCTAGCTAAAGCGCATTGCCTGTGTAGATGTCGTTCATTCCTTCTTTCAATTAAAACTGGTGATTGCACCTACTGCTTCTCATCCTATTATACATGAGGCCCCTTCATCTATGTTGTCCACAACACTGTAGGACTTGTTGCAGAAATATGTCGATATTTTTGGCACTCCACGGTCTCTACCCCCATCCCGGCCGACAAACCACACCATTCCCTTGCTTCCCGGCTCAACTCCTATGAATGTTCGCCCTTATCAATACCCTCATTTCCAGAAATCTGAGATCAAAAAATTGGTTCAGTCGATGTTGGAAGATGGTATTATTCTACCTAGCAATAGCCCTTTCTACTCCCATGTGTTGTTAGTCAAAAAGAAGGATGGTACCTGGCATTTTTGTGTTGACTATCGTGCTCTCAATCTGGTCACAATGAAGGATCGCTTTCCCATCCCAACAGTGGATGACCTTTTGGATGAATTTTTTAATGCTCAGGTTTTTTCCAAGCTGGATCTCCAAGCTGGTTATCATCAGCTACGCATTCAGCCTAGGGATGTTCACAAGACAACATTCAATACATATGATGGCCACTTCGAATTCCTTGTCATACCCTTTGGGCTTTCAAACACCCCTTCTTCATTTCAAGCTACTATGAACCTTATCTTTCGTAAGCTTCTCCGTAAGTGTGTTCTCGTCTTTTTTGATGACATTTTAATGTACAACACCTCGTGGGAGCTTCACTTGGATAATTTGCGATCTATTTTTGAGATATTGCGTTCTAATCAATTTTATGTGAAGTGGGATAAATGTGAATTTGGTGCCTCGAAAATCGCCTACCTCGGCCATATTATCTCAAATCGGGGGGTTGCAGTGGACCCGGCAAAAATCATAGTCATTCAAGAGTGGCCTACACCTCATACTGTGAAGCAACTACGGGCCTTTCTTAGCCTCGCCAGTTATTATCGTCGTTTTGTTGCCCTTTTTTCTTCAATTGCTACTCCACTATCACGCCTACTATGTAAAGACACCTTCGTTTGGGATGATAGCTCTTCGATTGCCTTTCGTACCCCTCAAAAAGCATTGACAACAACACCTGTTTTGGCGTTACCTGATTTTCAGAAACCCTTCACTATCCATACCGATGCTTCAGGTAGTGGGGTGGGGGTTGTGCTACCTCAAAACGGACACCCTTTAGCGTATTTCAGCAAACTTTTGTGCCCATCTATGCAAAAAGCTTCAGCTTACATTCGAGAATTTTTTGCCATTACTGAAGCTGTTTGCAAATGGCGCTAATGTCTTCTAGGGCGCCGATTTGTCATCATTACAGACCATCAAACCTTTGCACTATCCTTGCGCCAGACTATCCACACACCAGAACAACAGCGGTGGATCACGAAATTGCTTGGGTATAACTTCGAGGTCGTTTATCAGCCTGGTCGTTCAAATATTCCAGCAGATGCTTTGTCCCGCAATTCAGATGGCTCCCTCCTCGCCCTTGCTGGAACATCTCAGCCGGAATGTGCAATACTACAAGCATTGTGCTGCTATTACACCTCGACAACAGAGGGTAAATCCCTTATCCAGGACATATCTTCGCAACCTACTAAGTTCCCACACTTCACTTTGCGAGAGGGACTGGTGTTTGCCTTTGGGCGCATTTTCATACCCCATACTTCTACCCTTCAAGCCATTTTACTGCATGAATATCACACTTCCCCTACAGGTGGCCATGGTGGGTTCCAACGTACATTCTCCCGCCTATCTGCTACATTCTATTGGCCTAATATGCGATAGTCAGTTCGTGCGTTTGTGGCCAGTTGTCGCATATGCCAAGAGGTTAAGCCTTTCAACAATGCTCTGCAAGGTTTGTTACAACCATTGCCTATTCCCATGCAAGATTTGGGATTCCATTTCCATGGACTTTATCACCCATTTACCTCCTTCCAATGGTAAGTGTACCATTCTGGTTGTTGTGGACAGATTATCAAAACATGCCCATTTCTGTGCTATGGGTTCTCAGATTTCTGCACCCATTCTTGGTGATCTTTTTGTCAAAGAAATCTGTCACCTCCATGGAGTTCCCTCCTCCATTGTTTCAGACCATAATCCCTTTTTTATGAGTTCTTTTTAGCGTGAACTATTCAAATTCCATTTTACAGTCCTCTCTATGAGCAGCTCCTATCATCCACATAGCGACGGACAGACAGAGGTTCTTAATCGATGCCTTGAAGATTATCTTCGGAGCTATGCCTTTGATTTTCCTACAACTTGGGTTCGCTTCCTTCCTTGGGTGGAGTGGTACTACAACACCTCGTGGCACTCTGCTATTAAAATGACCCCTTTTGAAGCTGTGTTTGGTCGATCACCCCCTTTTTTGTTGGATTACGTTGCAGGATCATCAGCTGTTGCTGTAGTAGATGAGCTGCTAGTGGACCGTTCCCAAGTCCCTGCTACCCTTAAGGCCAATCTCAAACGGGCCTAACTTTGAATGCGTCACCTAGCCAACAATCATCGTATTGATATTGTGTTTGTTGCTGATGATTGGGTTTTTGTTAAACTACATCCGTATCAACAATCAACTGTGGCACATCGCAAGAATTATAAGCTCAGCAAACGCTTTTATGGCCCTTTCAAGATTCTCAAGCACATCGGTCCCGTTGCTTACCGCCTTGCCCTTCCTGAGGCTGCTCGAATTCATAATGTTTTCCATGTTTCCTTTTTAAAAAAATGCATCGATCCACCTACACCTCATCAGTTCCCACTGCCCACAGAATTCATTGGCTCTCGTCCAGTTCTTTCACCGGTTGCCATTTTAGATCGTTGCTCTGTTCTGCAACAGGGTCATCCCGTAACCCAAATCTTAGTTCAGTGGCAAGGTCAATCCATAGTAGATGCTACATGGGAACCTCTCCATGAATTCCTTAAGGATTTTCCTTCATTCCACCTTGAGGACAAGGCTGTTTTGCAACAAGGGGGCAATGATGCAGCCACTACAATTGTTAATGACAGTTACAACAGCATAGCATAAGATCATCCAAGTAGGAGCACCAGAAACAAGCAACGGCCAGCCGAATTGAAATAATATGTTGGTTAGGATAACAAAGGACAAATGTAATCAATATCAGTAGTTTGTTAGAATAGGAAATACAACAACAAACCTTGTCAGACCACCATTGGTGGAAGTTACAGGTGGATACTAAATAAGAAAATGAAATAGAATGAGCAGGACAAGAATATCAGACTCTTCTCTTCTTTATCTTTTATGTTCATCTTATCTTCTCCCTTCCTCTCTTCTCTTTTATATTTTAGGAGCAGTATTGCATCATCTTACCTTAGGGACGAACCTAGAATGGTTCAAGTGTGAGCCCCCTATAGTTGCTCCAACACTATTTCTGTTACACTATTGTAATAGTGAGTAGATAACCAACTTTAATGGCTCAAAAAACATGTATAAAGCCTTATTTTTTGTTTTCTATCAGTTGGAGATTAAAGTACACATGGAAATCAAGAAGATGGACAGTCTTACCTCCAAAATGGGCTTGAAATGGTATAGGAATCGAAGCTTTAAAGGTGGCTTCGACATAGATTTTTCTGGTTTCTGGGTGTGGACACTATGAACAGCACCTCTTCTCAAAGGTCTCAACTTCAAATGGTTCTAAGATTTAGCGAGCTACTTGTAGGACTTCGTAGTTGGTAGTAAGAGCTTTAAAACAAGCTAAGATTCGATGAATTTGGCCAAAAAATGAAGGAGATTCGAGCTCATGAACATGGGCTACAACAGTTGAAATTTCTGGACTTGTGCTCAAGAATGGGTTTTGTTGCATGAAAGGTGGCCTCCAAGCTCTCATGTTGGATGCCTAGTTGGCATCATTTATTGGCCACCTTAAAACCATGGATCAAAAACCAGGGATTCCCGTTGTTTTCTTGCAGTTGAAATACCCAGAAAATGCTGAAAAATTGAGCAAAATTCGAGTAAATTCTCACCAAAACGACAAAAAATAGGGGGGATTCTAATTTCTGGGTACGTGGGCTGGCCAACCCAATTGGGTCGGTCCGCGAACTAGGCCCGGGCGCTAAGCGCCTAGGCTGCTCACTCGGGCCAAGCCCATGTGAGCTAAGCCTTTCGGCTCACTGGGGCCTGGGCTAGCCCAAGCCCTGTGCTTGGGTCCACCTAGGCCTCACCCACCATTTTTTTTTCTTTTTTTTCTATATTCCCTTCCTCTTTTTGTATATACACATATATACTGATTTTTTACATTTTTTTCTAAAGTCATCAAAAATTATTTAATCATCATTTCATACATCATTTTCCATTACTTATACAATTATTTTTTCAAAAATTAAATAATCTACCAAAAATCACATTTTTCTCCCAAAAATTCCATTAATTACTCTAAAATTTTCATAATTATTCTAAAAATTCAATAATCAATTCTAAAAATCATTTCTCTCCAGAAATTATATTTTTCTCATAATTTCATGTATTTTCTCTTCAAAATTGTATTTTTTCTCATTTTTTCTAATTTTCTCCAATAAATAATATAAAATTGACAAATTTAGATAAATTCATGTATCTCCATTAAAATTTCAGAAATTACATATATTGGACCCAAAAATTTTTGTATATCAAAACACTGGTCGTTACAATATATATATATATATATATA
>JAJIYU010002724.1:0-29470 GCA_030144865.1 Tinospora cordifolia | reverse complement strand
AAACAGGAAAACGACTTTCGATTTCTGATGTAGAAGATCGTACAAGACGCAACTACAGAGCATACTCTCTTGGTCATGCAACATGATGATTGAATGACATAAATGCAAAGATAAAAAAAAAACATAAAAGATCAAGCTAACCAAACAAGCAAGCATCATCTAAGTCAAAATAATAAATTAAGAGAAAGGAAAGAAACTCAACTCGAGATCGCTTCCTAAATTATTTGTAGCGCTTCGTGGCTACTACTTGGCGAACTATTTAGAATAGCTCAAGCAAAGAAGAATTAGAACTAAGGTTGCCAAGGAGGCAAAGAGAGAAAACAAGATGAATTTTCAACTCTTGTCTTTGGGATGAATGAAATGGGTGGAGTAGGAGGGTTTATATAGGGCCATCTTCCAAATAGTGTCTCTATCTTTTCAATGTGGGATTATTCCTTCCTACACATGCCCACTTTAACATCTCAACAAATGAGATATTTCATTCATGAATGACTTTCCTTTACACATTTCTTCTCTATGTATATTACCATCATACTAGACGAAATATTATTTTCATGAGTGCATCTAATTAATACTTTATACACATATTTTTCTATATTAATATCATACTAAAAATACTATTTTCTTATTCAAATAGAGAAGCATATATTTACCCAACAATTCTTATATGTCTATTACTAATCAATGTATATTCCTTTATACTTCTATGCTAACTGATTAATTGCATACCCATGACAAACATATATATGTATTTATATATAAATATATAAATGTATGTGTTTTAAACTCAAATTTCGGTTATTACATCACTAAAATTTCAGGTATTACATCTAACGAGGACCATGCCATGAATTTAGGATAGATTTTACATTTTTTGTTGTATATTTTATCTTTTTGTTATAATTATGGTCATTTAAAAAAATATCCAAAATTTTTTGACAAATTTTGGGCAAAATTTAAAGAATTAATAAAAAATCATTGAAAGTCCATCGCAAATTTGTTGATAAATAATTAAAATTTTAATGAATTTGTGATGAGATTTTCTTTTGAGGTTTTCAAATTTGGTCGCAAATTCCTAAATATTTACTAAAAGATTTATGACAAGCTTTAGTCTTTTTGTTCTTGCATTGGGTCATTAATCTGTGATGAAATGTCTATGAATTTAGTGACAAAACTATTTGTCAAAAAAGTGACAACCCTCATCAAGCCATTTGTCAATGGAATTTTCATCAATTATTACTTACTGATGATATATTCCTGTCAGGACCCCTTCCCTAAGGAGAAGGATGAATCGACCAGCACAATGTTCTAACAAACCCATTCTCAAACTGGGCTTGCCAAAACACTGTTAAGCCTCTTCACAACACTATATGTAGTACTATCAGAGTAATCATAATAAATGCGAAAACTACTAGAACAAATAATTACAATAATTTTTTAAACAAAAGTCAACTGTATATAAAGTCTCCTAAATGTAGCAATAGCCGAATGTCTAAGTCAAAATCTCTACAATATTTTCCTCACTTCTTATACATTATACTAACTCTCAAAATAGTAAACTACGTGAGGAAACCTACCAAAGTAAACGTGGTGCGCTCTACGTGATGACCACCTCGTCCCTTTATCCGCAGAAGAAGAACCTGAAATATTAGAGTAGTGAGCTAATTTTTTCCACAGCGGCTCAGAGAGTAATGTAACCTAATCTATAACTTAGAACAAGAATTCTGGAAAAACAATGTCATTTATAAATGCACGATAATAATAATGCGAATGAGTGCAAGAGTTAATGAATGCTAAATCCACAATGAAGTTGTGCACCTTCCATTTTGAAAATGTTTTTAATGCCGAAAACACATTAATCTACTCGAGCGGGCGAAACCCAATGATTAGCCGTATACTCATATCATATTATAGGGAGCCAATTGATAGACCTTGCCCGACTGTACCCCCGAGTACGACAACCACTCGTCCCCAATGCTCTACCACATCCAATATCCTAACCCGCACTTGGACCTCGATATTCGATGCACATTTTCATTTAATCATATTTAAAGATTGCAAATGCATTTCAATATGTAAGAACATTTTATTTATGACAAAATAACAAGTTAAGTGATAAATTAGAAAACACTACTTACAAAGATGCTTAGCGCTCGGTGCTCCTCTAGTGACTGGTCGCGTCCTGCTAATGTTTAATTTTGCGTAATCAACTTAGCTTCTTAATATCTATATAAAACTTGGCTTAAATCTAACTTTATGATCCTTGGTCAATCAAAGGATTGACTTGGTTAAATGTCGTCAACTCTAACTAAACCTAGCCCTCGCCGACCTATTAAATCAACAAGGTCAAGATGATTAACAATATCAATTAAGCCTTTAATATTGACTCAAAATGCTATAAATATGTATTGTTGACATGTGTCCCACCTTTGGTATGCAATAACCGGTTACTTTTATAAATTTGGCGGTTCAATACATAAATATTATTTTCTATATTATACATTTCCCTAATAAGTTTTTTTATAATGTTATACAATATTATATAATATTTTTTCTATTATTTAACATTATTTTTACCCTATATACATTTTTCTCTATATTTATTAATTAATCCTCAAATTGCATAAATGTGAATTTAATATATCAATTGACCTTCAAAAATCTTAATTTCAATGTTATTAAGTTTAGAGTTCCATTCTAGACATTTCAATATCCGCCAACTAAAATTCTAGTATCAATGGTTATACCCTCTATGTGTCGACTTCCAACTACCATAAAATTTATTAGGTTCCACGAGGGTACACATACATATCTGTATTCTACTCGTAAATATGAACACAATGATACATATATATTGTATAATTTCATTTACCTTAATTTTGAGTCGAACAATAAACTAATACCTTGTATTAAAAATTACACTAAGAAAGCTGTAAAACACAAATTCTATAACAATTCTGAATTGAAAAAAGGTAAAAGTAAATTACGTAATATGTCAGATTCCAAAAGTACACGACTTTTCTTTTTCTCTTTTTTTTTCTTTGTTTATTTTTCTCTTCTTTTTTCCTTTTTCTTTTCTTTCCTCTTTTTCTTTTTCACTTTTCCTCTCCTTTTTTTTTCTTTCCTATCTTGATTTCTCTCTTCCATTTTTTGGTTTCCTAGATGAGTTGTGTGAAAATGAAATGAGAGAATGAGATGGTTTTTATAGCCACAATTAGGGGTGGGTCCCACCCTACTATTAATGCTCAAGATAATATTTCTCTTCCTTATCTTATGACTATCAAATGTCATTATCTTCTTTTAATGATTTTTTTTTTGCATTATCTTGATCCAACTCGTCAAGATAATCATTATTATTATTATTATTATTATTATTATTATTATTATTATTATTATTATTATTGTCATTTTATATTATCCATCCACCTCAATTATCATGCAAACATATATTTATATATGTAATTTCATTTTCCAACAAAGTATCATCTAAATCTTTTCCATTTAATTTAAATATACCTCTCTCCATATATATTCATACATAACTATATATATACATATATATACTTGAATTGAATCATTTCATTCATCATTTTCATTTCCATTTATTTTTTCAACTTAACTTCCACTTAATACATTTAGTTATTTATATTTTCCTATTATCCAATAAATAATCCTTTATCTCACCATATTAACATTAATCAATTTGAATCAAATAATTTCTCCTCCACACTATCCAAGCATTATTAAATAATTAATTTATTTCATCGTTCATTTTTTTCATCATGCATAATATTTTAATTTTATTTCATTCCTCAATTATTTCTCATTTAATATGTACATTAATTAATACCATAGCCAAGAATCACATATTTCATTTAATTCACACATTAAATTATGCAATACCTGTAAAATCATGTATTTTTATTTATAATTAATTTATTAATACATGAAAATACATATCGAGCCCATCGACTCAATTTCTAAAAATACAGGTCGTTACAGTCTCCCCTCCTTAGAACAAATTTCATCATCGAAATTTACTACAATAATAAAAGATCAAGAAGTGACTCTCATAATATTAGAAAAATGACTTGCCATGTAGTCTTCTCACTCTAGGTGTCCTCCTCGGTGCCATGAAACTGCTAACGTACACATACCATCGGTATATCCTTGTTGTGCAATTTCTTCATGGCCTGATCAATAATAGCTACTAGAGCCTCATCATATGAACAATCCTCTCGCAACTCAATATGTTTCCAATCAATCACATGCGAAGGATCGGGTCGTACATCCTCAACATCGAGACATGAAATACATTACGTATTCCCACTAATTGAGGTAGCAATGTCAATCGGTAAGCCACAGAACCTATTCTTCTCGAGGATCTTGAAAGGTCCAATGTATCTTAGAGCGAATTTCCCTAAAACAATAAAAGGAGTCTGCCCCTTCCGAGGAGAAATTCAAAGTAGTACATGATCACCAACATCAAACTCAAGGATTTTTCTCCAGTTATTCGCATAACTCTTCTATCGATCCTGAGCTGCCGTAATGTTCTGACGGATCTGTTGAATTTTCTTAGTCTGCTCCTATACAAAAGTAGGGCCCAAAACTGCTATGTCACCAAAGTCGACCCAACAAGCTGGCGATCGACAAGGTTGATCATATAATGCCTCAAATGGTGCCATGTCGATACTCGCCTGGTAGCTGTTATTATATGAAAACTCGCACAATTCTAAATGATCCTCCCAGCTACCACCAAAATCAAAGACGCATGCACGGAGCATATCCTCTAGAGTCTAGATCACTCTACTTGACTGACCATCAGTTTGTGGATGGAAGGTTTTACCCAAGTTTACCTGTAATATCCTGAATTCTCTATACTCAATTAGATGAAATTTATCATCAATTCAGTAAAATATGGGTGCAAAATGAAATCGAGTTCATTTCAAGGCTAAATTTAGTAGGTTCCAAAACTCTCATTTAGTAGCCTTAAAAGACCCAAAACAACTTGAAATGAAATAAGGTGATATAAACAAACTAATGGGACAAAAGGTCCAAAAATTAGAACAATTGGTAAAGTTTAAGGTTTTCATTTACCAAACACCCTTCAAGGGGGTCCAAATTAGGAAAAAATAGACATTTGGGGTACTTTGGGGGATCGAAATGACCCGAAACAAAATAGAATGACATGAACTTATAAAATGAATGACATATCAAAAAATCAGAACAATTGGCCAAGATTTGAATTTTCATTTGCCTAGTAACCTCAGTAGGTCTTAAATAAGCAAAGTTTTTGAGGGAAAATCACCTCGGGCCAAACCATACCTTAAAATGTGTATTAGGTTCACGTGATTCCAAAACTATAGGTTATAAGTCATAATTCCTTGTAAATAAGGAGATATTAATTTTTATTTGATTTTTGTGAACCCATGAAGTCATGGCCACCCTTAACATGTGCAAGGCACAAGAGTGGAACACCATGATCATGCGCACCCTACCCTACCCAATGCTCCATGGGATGTGCCTATCATTTGAATTCATGAAAAGTGATCCTATATGCCATACAGTTGATCATGTATGCCCACACCCACCCAAGGGATGAGACGTCCCATAGGAATTGGAAAATCCAAAAAGAGTGATTTCATGTACACCATACTTGATCATATATACCATGCCCCATTTGTGCTAAACAGTCCCACATGTGTGTGTGTGTGTGTGCACACATGTGAACAACCCAAATTAGAAGGGTTTGAAATATGAAACGTGCGCCCAAAAACCCTAGTGACCCATGCACATAAGCCAAGAAAACCAAAAGAAAAACTTCATTTTCTCCCCTTTTAGCGCCAACTCATGGGTGTACACTAAAGGGTGCACCATACTTGGAGTTTGAATTATTTAGTGAGTTTCCTTAAGCTTAGATTTGCATATTAGACTATGATATAGTGTCCCTTCAAGTTTGATTGCATACTCCCCTTGCTTGATGCCCAAGAATAGAGAAATAGCAAGCATTCCATGTGTGTTGGTGTGATGAGCAAGCAAGGGAACCAAATAAGAAAGTTTTATGGGCAAGATCCTATCTACAGGAGGATGTCCCAACTAAGATTAGCATGATCCCAAGTCTGAAAATATTCTCTAATCTTAATTAAGAAATAGGCTAGATAATTGTTGCTACTTCTGCAAGTGTATAGGTTCACTTAAGTATTAACCGGTGAGACCAGATATCATCCTTAGGGAAAATTGGTTTAATTAGTGATCTCAAATCCCAATCTAATACTGGTTTGCATTTTATCAAGACTCTAACTGACGTGATTATATCAAACTCTGAACGAAAATCTATCCTAGTTAAAGTGATAATTCTATTTTTAGAAATCTAGAGTAATCAATGTCTAGGATAGTGAATGCCTCTGCATGACCTGTGATTCTTATTTTTGGTTATGAATTGTCTACACTATGAGTTTTTGCATCTATAATTGAAACCCTTTCTCGAGATGCTCAATATTGATTAGATTTATCTTATAAAGCCCTCTCCCGAGGTGCTTACTCAACAACCTAAAGTTGTGTATTCAAGAGTCCCTGTGCAACTGCCTAGATCAGTTAATAACCTCCCAATTCATCAACTATTCTAAGTCCAAACTGCGATAACCACCCTTAGACCTCTCTCACGAGTTAGTCTAAAGTATTGAGTTCATTATGTCTATGGCCACTAAACACACAACATTAAGTCTGCACAATATGGAATAGAGTATCTAATTCAATAATCGCAACTAGATATCATAGTTCATACATTGGACATCACATCCCAGACGTAGAAAACTAAATAGCTTGACATGAAATGAATAGAAAACATTAAGCAATAATCAAAGAAGTAAATCTTACTCAAAGTTCGATAAGAATCTTCAATCCCTAATTGGAACACTGGTTTTTTTGCTCTTTTCAGCCGTCACAAGTGATTTTTTTTTCCGAATTGAGTATATCTGGGCTCTAATAACCTCTCCTATTTGTAATCTCGCACTAAAAAAACCCTAAAAAATATAAAAATCCTAATAATTAATCGTGTGATCGCGGTCAGTAATATTCTACAATAAAAATTGGAATTTCCTCGTTCTGTCCACTGCGGTCCATGCTTTTCATTTACAAACCTTGTTCAGGTTACCGCGGTCACTTGTTCACCAACCGCGGTAACCAATGACCTTTACCCGCTTTGTGTCCTTCTTCAGCTATCGCGATCTTCAGTTATTCGACCGCGGTCTCTTGACACTTTCTTCCATGATTTCTTCTTTTTTTGCCTTCATATGATGTACTTTCCCTTTTTTACTTTAACCTGTACCTACAATACACTAAATTTCCTATCCCAGACATCATTTTCTCATAAGAGAATTTCAAATCTTTAAAACAAAGCTTATAATGAAATGAAACAACGCAGATCCCTAAACTACATGCTCATGCCACTATTTATGCAAATCTTCACCTAATTCTCCCTTTATTTCTTATAAAATGCAATAAACCACCTATACTAATGTTAGTTTGTTGTGCAACTAACAAATACCCCCAAATGTAGACTATTGTTCGTCCCCGAACAAGCACTCTAATCTAAACTGACACATCATATCATATAGAAATAAATTCAATTTCACTCATCATTGTAACCTCAGTTTTTCATTCCTTTAGTTTATGACTCATTAGCAATTCCTTAGGGCCATTTAGGTTGTCTAGATTTTTAGTTCGTCTTCTATTCTTTCTCAACTTCATCCTTTCATTTGTTAGTATCTCAATCTTCCTAGACTTTGTAGGTGATTTGTAGGCACCATCCCACTCATAGAAATCCTTTCCTAATACCTAAGTACACAGACCCTCTCCATTCTCTCCTCTATCTATTTGCTACTAGAGTCAAACTATAGTCGGGAGCAGTGGTCTTTCTTTAAGGTTGTAACATGGTTTGGCCCAAGGTACAAGTGTAATAGGACTTTAAATCTGACTCAAGTGTATACTCATAGCAATAATATCAACCTATAGCCCGATCCTTTCTGTTCAAGACTTTGTATTTTTCGTTCATGTTCACAGCCTTGTCTTCATAGCTCCCCCAAACTTATTTCATCACGTGCACTCTAAATTGTACTCACATGTACACTCATACAAAAGTAGAAAAGTTCAGCTATTATTGACAATACTGAAATACTAAAGAAATAAATATAACTCCATTTTTTTTTGAAGTAAATCAATAACTGCTGAAACAAAAATTTAAAACACATATATTTCAATGTTAACATCCCCTCCTTCTTTCACATCATCAGAATAGGCAATATTAAAACCATGAGTGCACACAAATAGGTCTAACTGAGATATTCATACAAGGATGGATTATCTATGTATATAATGTTTAGGTTCATAACAAGAAAACAGGCTATAAGGCTCAAAATTTGCTACAAAGGATTATAAATGCTTGGACTAGCCTTTAGGCTGTGACTCAAACAATAATGGCCTACTTCATTTCTCTTCTATAGTCATTTCTAAGCAGTGTTCAAGACAGATTTGATTATTTCAAGAGTCTGTGGGAAATTCTCTCTACTTGTGGTTTGGTTTCATTCCTTACTTTCCTCAATTTTTGGATTCTCAATTGACCTAAGACTACAGGGATTTGTCAAGGTCAAACTTCAGACAAACTAAGAACAAAGACTATTTGAAAGTACCCTAGTTCTTTGTCTCACCATACTAGAGGAATGTTACAATTTCATACGTAGTGAAAGTTTTATTTATTTATTTTATATATATGGACACTCTACCTGAAATGCTTTCCTATATGGACAACCTACCTAAATGCTTTCCTAAAATGTGTCTAACAAAAATTGACAAACACAATTGGCAAAAACTGACAAAACAAAACAAAACAGACCTTGATTGCTATGTGTTGAGGCATTAAGCACATACCCCCAAACTTGAATGGTGCCTTTTTCTCAAGAGCACATTGATTTGCATACGTGGGAAAATGCAAAGATAGAAGAAAATTAGTCTGGAAAACATAAAAATTCATTGTACATGTAAGACCATGTATATCGAGTAATGCAGTATTAGAATAACCACCCAAAAGTACAAAAGACATGGAGTTTCAAGAGCAGCAAAAGACAATAAAACAAATAAAGAAGAAACCAAGGCTCAGATGTCAGCTCCAAAGACTACTTCCTCGGTAATGAAATCATTAAAATCACCGCCATCATCATCATCATTATCGGCATCATCATCATCATCGCCCACCAGTGGAGTCAGGGGTGCTGGTGGTGCACAACATGTTGTCACCATGTAGGGTAGGCAACAAGAAGGAGGAGGATAAGCCTCAGCCATGTTCGAGTCCTTGCGGTGTAGCCACTGAGTGAGATACGCCATCCAATGCATCATGGTATGCTTAGTAGAAGAGGGCGGCGTAGCAGCAGCTAAAGAAGACGGTGGAGCCTTAGAAAGCTGTGCAGGGGCCGGTGTAGAGCTAGTTGGATCAGTAGCTGGTGGTGGTGACTCAGTAGAGGCCCGACGCCTCTTAGCAGAAGTTGAAGTGAGCATCTTCACCGCTATATGATCCTTCATCTTCAAGAGTGGCTCACTCTTTTCCCATACAACCCCAGCTCTTCTGCAAAGCTCCATGATGAGAGTAGGATGCGGTAGACCTACGTTGGTCTTGTTAATGGCAGACCTGATGGAATTGGAAATAATTGTCGCAATGTTGATCAGGAGCCCTTTTATGATACAATACACTAAAATAGCTCGTTCCATAGTAGCCCTGTTAATAGCTAAGGAAGGTAGAAGATTAGCACAAACCAAGTATAGCCAAACCTTAGCGGGGGTCTTAAAAGTAGTCTTCACCAAGTTGACAGGCCTGTTGTTGTAGCAAATCCATGAGGCCCCCTCAACACATAAAGTTTGTAATACCTCATCCGGATCAAATCTGGGTAAGAGGTTATAATATTCGTCTGGTGAGTCTGTAGGCAGGCCATAGACTTCGTTGATTGCCGCTTCACTGAATGGCACCCATTTGCCCCACACCCATACTGTTATACCCTCTCTATCCAGAGCATTTGCATAAAACTCTTGTACTACAGGGACTACTGTAGTAGCTGGTGCTTGGATAAGTCGCTCCCAATGCTGAATAGCCACCACTGCATCAATACCTATGCTGCATGCCTCATTCATTAGCATGATGCCCCTCTTTGGAATAATATGCCTGTTGGAGCGTATCATATTGAACCTCTGCTTGGCAGCGGCTGTTCTAACGCGATTACGGTCGGCTGGTGGGGGAGGCGGCGCTGGTTGCTTACCCTTAGAAGTAGGATGTTTCATTCTAGGAGGCCTGCAACAAACATCAATGGTTGGCAAGGAAAACAACAAGATTCATACAATAGTATAGTTACCTAGACTACATACTCAAAATGAATTGAAACTAATTGAAGTACATTAGTTTACAAGTCTAAGCATCCCAAAACATCAAAAGCATTCATCAAGACAATAGTAATTGAACCTTGCAATGCCAATACCATCATATTCGATTAAAATAGCTATGAAACACGCCTCATTGCATTGAAACAAAAAAAACCTACAGCCTAGGATGCTCATGAACAAAGATTTGTGCAAGTCTCGGTGTAAAATGAATCACTTAATCATGTACACATGGATTAAAAAGGAAGAAGGTTGCAAATTTTTGAGCAAAATAACCATCTCAAACTAAGGAACTGTTGGGCAACTCCTAAATCTATCTAAACACGCAATTAAAGTAAAGAACTATTGAAAAGTAAGGTAAAAACACTTACATTATCACTGGAAAGGCGAAAGAAACTTTGAAAATTGAAAAGGAGACGGAGAACCACAAGCAATTTCAGAAATCTTGGAGCAGAATGACTCAAAATGACTGCGCTTCGGCTTAAAAAGATGTATGGACCGTGGTTGGTACTTTATGGACCTTGTTCCATGTATGGATTTTTGAAAAAAATGCAACGATTGGAGTTCTGCCTACTACAGTTCGTAGGTGTGTTCAAAAACTAAAGATCGCGGTCAGTAGTATTACAGAAATGGTCGTTCTGTTGATCGCGGTCACTATCAATCGACCACTCCACATGAGAAGTGTCGTCTGCCCACTCTTGGTATATCACACAATAAATGTCATGAGGTTGTACCTCCATGATCTCAATAAGCAGCACTGGCTAGCTCTCATTTGTGCACTGGCTCTGGTCTTGATCGAAGTCTCATGGATACTCATCATTGTTACATAATCAATCATCTTCTAGAGACATATGTTTAGCCACACAAGCTGTCTCGACCTGTACTCTGCTCAATGCATCAACCACTACATTGGCTTTCTTGAGATGGTACTCAATGGTAAAGTCGTAATCCTTAAGAAGCTTCATCCATATCCTCTGCCTCATATTCAAATCTCTTTGAGAAAACAAATACTTGAGGCTCTTATAAGCCGAATAAAGCGTAAAATGCTCATCATACAGATAGTGTCGCCAAATCTTGAGCGCAAACCACTACTGCCAGCTCTAATTCATGGACAAGGTAATTTCTCTCATGTACCTTCAACTGTTGTGAGGCATAAGAAATCACCCGGTTTCTTTGCATCAACACACATCCAAGGCTAGTCCCACATTCATCTATATGGATCACCAACTCACGGTCAGGTTCGAGTAGCACAAGTACTAGCGCAGATGTCAAACGACACTTCAACTCAAGAAAGACCTCTTCACACTTGTTCGTCCATACGTCCTTCTGGGTAAGTTTCGTCATAGGTGCATCAATCCTTGAGAAATTATGCACAAATCTATGATAATAACCTGCCAAACCTAGAAAACTGTGGATCTCCATCACTGTGGTAAGTCTAGGCCAACTAATAATAGTCTCAGCCTTCGCTGGATCTATAGAAATACCATCGGCTCCTACCACATGGCCTAAAAATCCCACCTCAGTCAACCACAACTCGCACTTGCTATACTTAACATACAAACGGTGATCTTGAAGAGTTTGTAGTGTGATCCTCAATGCTCAGCATATCTCTCCCTAGTCTTTGAGTAAATGAGAATGTCATCAATAAAGATAATGACAAAAGAGTTGAGATAGAGACGAAACACTCTCTGCATCAAGTCCATGAACATCACAGGGGCATTTGTTATGCCAAACAGCATGACTAAGAACTCATAGTGCCCATAATAAGTCTGAAAGGCCATCTTCTGTATATCCTCTTCTCTGACCCTCAGCTGATGGTACCCAGATCTTAGATCTATCTTTGAAAATACAGTGGCACCTCTGAGTTGGTCAAACAAGTCATCAATGCACGGAAGATGGTAGTTATTTTTTATTGTCACCTTGTTCAACTACCGATAGTCGATATGCAAATGGAGGCTCCCATCATTTTTCCTCACAAATAGCAGTGGAGCACCCCAAGGTGATACACTAGAGGTAATAAAACCCTTACTCATCAATTCTTCTAACTAAAACTTCAATTCTTGCAATTCCTTAGGCACCATTCGATAAGGAGGGATTGAAATGGGCTGTGTCCCTGGAATAACCTCAATAATGAAATCGATTTCTTGCTTAGGAGGCAAGCCAGGTAAATCCTCAGGAAATACATCAGGAAAATCTCTGACAATAGGAATCTTATTCATACTTGCTCGTGAAGGTCCCTCATCTGTCGTGGTTAGACCGACTAGAGTATCGATCTCATTCTGAATTGCCATTCTACCTTGGATTCTCGATCTATTAGAGGCACTACGTTGAAAGATAATAACAAGTTGCCCTGTTATCTTGAATAATACCTTCTTGGCAAAATAGTCGACATGCGCATAGTACGCGGCTAGCCAGTCCATCCCTAGTATAGCATCAAACTCTAGGAACTCTAACACCCGAAGGTCTACAATGGTCTCAAAGTCACCCAACCTTAAGACGCAACCCTCACAAATCAGGTTAGGGTAAATGTGTTTCCCGGCTACAGTATTCAACATAAGCCATGTGGGTGATCTAAGAGGTTTAAATCCCCAATAGATATAAGGTAGAATCTAAAATAGAAATGGTACCTTCTACTAGAGATGTGGTAGCCTCTAGATCAGGTTGTGTGATGTCCTATGCTCTCCCTCGAGTAATAATAGTGGCTACTACACTGGAAACTGAAACAAACATAGGGCAGTCATATCGTTTGTGGCCTGGCTGACCACACTGATAACATATAATCTAATGCCCTTGATCAGCCTAATAGGTTTGGCTTGGCCCAGAATCTTTATGTCTTGAATCTCAACTTCTACCTCGACCTATACCTTAGGCCCCATATTGAGTCAGTGGTTGTCCCATTGGCTGATATGTCTGAACTGGGTTGGCAGTGATCGGGACTAAGGGAGGTGGCTGACTTTGCTCCCCTCTAGACTATCCTCCCAAGTACTTCCTCTTCCTCGGGCATCTAACTACTCTAACTCCACCACGATAACCGCCTAGAGTTAATGACTGGGATTGTAACTACTGCTGCGACTATACTATGGCACGCTGTACTATTTGGACCATCAGGCGCTCATCTCTCCCATTAGTCTCAAACTTTAGAGCCTGTCTCTGGATGGTCTCAAGAATGGCCTCAGTAAATGTTGATGTCGCCTACCTAATATTGGCCCTTAGCCCTCGATGGAAGAATCTTGCTTTCTCCCTCGAGTTACTCACTAACTCAGGTGCATACACCTCCAGTCGGAGGAATCTGTGGGTATACTCCCTTATCGACATGTCCTCATGTCGTAGGGTCAGAAACTCCACCTTCTTATGTTCCCTCGCTGTCTTAGGAACATAAGCGCTAAAGAATAATTCCTAGCAACAATCTCATGTAATAATCTACCCCTCAATAGTCCAGGTGGCCTTCTACCAGATCACGGCCTCATCCTCGAGCATATGTGTAACAAAGAATACCCAGTTTTCCTCTAACAACTTTAACGTTTTATCGCTCTTCTCAATGTTGCAAAGCCATTTCTCTGCTACGTCTAAACTTAGACCCCCATAGAACTCCTTGGGTCTCAAATCTAGAAACCTCTTCAAGATGTGGTCATAAGTATCCTCATCTACTTGTCTCATTGGGCTATCTCTGTGTAGTCTACAACTCTCTTAGGTACAACTGGTACAGGGGGTGCTACTAGCTTAGCCCTCTATCTTTCAATCTCAATCTGATCTAGTCACTCTCTCAATAAGGCTGTCTGGGCTTGAGTATCCTAGTAGACGCCTTGATCATAGCCTCGAGCCTCTGGATGGGATCCTGTTCGGGCTGAATCGGAGGTGGTGGCGGCACCGACTCCGGGATCCTACGTGGTCTCCCACGTCGAAAAGGCATCATGGTCTGCATAAAACATTAAACTTCCATCATTTATCCAAATTAAGCAGACCACAACTTTAAGTGATTATAGAAAAAGATAACTGCACGTTAAGGTAACTATGTTCAAGTAATAGTCTAATCTCCTATGTTCAAATTTTAAATCTTAAAACCCACTAACTCCCAATAACAATTGAATTTTGTTTATGATATGGACACTCTCACTCGGTTCTTCTTCCTGTTAATCAGAAGTCAGAAAGTTTTCTTCCATAATTCAGCAATGCTACTCTAAGTCATTCCTAGGGTTTTCCTAACTTTTGAAATCACTCTGAGGTTCCCTAGGTTACCATCAATTGTTATTCTTTAATTGAAAAACCTTGGAATCTAATACCAACATTGTCGCACGATATGTAGCACTGTCAGTATATACATAAGAAATGCGAAAACTACTAGAACAAATAATTATAGTAATTTTTTTAAACAAAAGTCAACTATATATACAGTCTCCTAAATGTAGTAGTAGCTGAATGTCTAAGTCAAAATATCTATAATATTTTTCTCACTTCTTATATATTGTACTAACTCTCAAAATAGTAAACCACGTGAGAAAACCTACCAAAGTAAATGTAGTGCGCTCTATGCGATGACCACTTTCTTCTCCTTATCCACAGAAGAAGAACTTGAAATGTTAGAGTAGTGAGCTAATTTTGTCTACAACGACTCAATGAGTAATGTAACCTAATCTATAACTTAGAACAAGAATTCTAAAAAAACAATGCCATGTATGAATGAACAATTATAATAATGGGAATGAGTGCAATAGTTAATGAATGCTAAATCCACAATGCAGTCATGCACCTTCCATTTTGAAAAAGTTTTTAATGTCGAAAACACATAAATCCACTCGAGCAGGTGAAATTCGATGGTTAGGCGTATACTCATATAATATCACAGGGAGCCAATTGATAGACCTGTCCCGACCGTACCCCCAAGTATGACAGCCACTCGTCCTCCATGTTCTAAGGGAGCCCAATTGATAGACCTGGGCCTTACCGTACCCTCGGGTATGACAACCACTCGTCCTTAATGCTCTACTACATCCAATACTCTAACCCGCACCCGGACCTCAATATTTGGTGCATATTTTCATTTAAATCACATTTAAAGATTGCAAATGTATTTCAATATGTAAGAACATTTCATTTATGACAAAATAACAAGTTAAGTGATAAATTAGAAAATAGTATTCACAAGGATATTCAGCTCCTGGTGCTCCTCTAGTGACGGTCGTATCCCGCTGATGTTTGATTCTGCGTGATCAACTTAGTTTCTTAATATTTACATAAAATTTGGCTCAAATCTAACTTTGTGGTTCTTGGTCAATTAAAGGATTGACTTGGTCAATTGTAGTCAACTCTAACTAAATCTAGCCCTCGTTGACTTGTCAAATTGACAAGATCAACATGATTAACAAGGTTAAGCCTTTTATATTGACTCCAAATACTAAAAATATGTATTGTCGACATGTGTCATACCTTTGGTATACAATAACTAGCCACTTTTATAAATTTGGCGGTTCAATACATAAATATTATTTTCTATGTTACACATTTCCCTAATAAGTTTTTTTTATAATGTTATACAATATTATATAACTTTTTTTTATTATTTAACATTATTTTTATCCTATATACATTTTTCTCTATATTTATTAATTAATTCTCAAATCGCATAAATGTGAATTTAATATATCAATTGACCTCAAAAAATCTTAATTTCAATGTTATTAAGTTCAGAGTTTCATTCTGGACATTTCAATACCTGCCAACTAAAATTCTAGTATTAACGGGTATACTTCCTATGTATCGACTTTCAACTACTATATAATTTCCTAAGGTTTATGAAGGTACAAATAGTATACATATTTGTATTCTACTCGTAGATCTGAACACAATGATATATATATATATATACCCTAAAACTGTATAGTTTTATTTTTTTTTCTTTTTTCCCCTTTTCTTTTCTTTTCCTCTTTCTTTTCTTTCCTCTTTTCTTTTTCCCTTTTCCTCTCCTTTTTTTTCTTCTCTCTTGATTTCTCTCTTTTACTTTTTGGTTTTCCAGATGAATTGTGTGAAAATGAAATGAAAGAGTGAGAGGGTTTTTATAGCCACAATTTGGGGTGGGTCCCACCCCAACATTAATGGTCAAGATAATATTTTTCCTCCTTATCTTATAACTCATCAAATGCCATTATCTTCTTTCAATGATTTTTTTTTTTTGCATTATCTTGATCCAACTCATCAAGATAATCTCTATTATTATTATTATTATTATTATTATTATTATTATTATTATTATTATAGATTATCTATTCACCTCAATTATCATGCAAACATATATTTATATATGTAATTTCATTTTCTAACAAAGCATCATCTATATCTTTTCCATTTAATTTAAATAAACCCCTCTCTCTATATATATTCATACATAACTATATATATATATATATACTTGAATTAAATGATTTCATTCATCATCTTCATTTCCATTTTTTTTTTCAACTTAGCTACCACTTAATACATTTAGTTACTTATATTTTCCCATTATCCAACAAATAATCCTTTATCTCACCATATTAATATTAATCAATTCGAATCAAATAATTTCTCCTCCACACTATCCATGCATTATTAAATAATTAATTTATTTCATCATTCATTTTTTGTCATCACACATAATATTTTAATTTTATTTCATTCCTCAATTATTTCTCATATAATATATACATTAATTAATACCATCGCCAAGAATCACATATTTCATTTAATTCACACATTAAATTATGCAATATTCGTAAAATCATGTATTTTCATTTATAATTCATTTATTAATACATAAAAATACATATCGAGCCCATTGACTCAATTTCTAAAAATACGGGTCGTTAAAATTCCATTGGTAAATCATTTACTGACATCATTCTCATGACCTTAATTTTTTTTGTCAACAATATTTTTGACCATCAAATTTTCACTAATTGTTTACAATTTTTTTTCGTTAGCATATAGGTATTTCCTAGTCGTGTAATTATTTATTCTCTTTCTCTAATGTTGGAAAATTATTTCATTAAAATGATAGTCAACAATCCTTGCTACAAAAACATTGCTAGTCAATGATTCAAGATATGTAATAAAAAGAACTACACATGTAACATACATACATATATATACAATCTCTTTGAGGACTCATCTTAGTAATTATGGTAGAGAAATCGGCGCGTACACTACAGATCCAAAATTTTAGGATGGAAAATATTTGCATCCTAACTTTAAGCTAATTGTAAAGGAGGGAGTTTGTCGACCTTAAGCCAAAAAATTGTCATTGCATATAAAATAGCATATTTCCATCCAAAAAAAGGAATTATGTTTTTTTATAATTAATGGTCTAACTATTAGTTGGAGGCAACTTGAATAAATAATTCTGCTAAACCATTTTGTGTACGTGCATAAGAAATAGGATCTTCTTCAATAGTAATCCGAACGGACTTACAATAACCATTGAAAGCATAGAATACAAATTCAATAGCATTGTCAAGATGTATTTGTTTAATTGAATAGTCCACAAATTGAATTGGCAATCCAACTATTTAAGTAGTCAATCCAATAAGTATATGAGTTGTTAGTAAACATGTGATCATGTTGGTGTATCAATATAATTAAAATCATAAAATATTTGCATGGTTAACATATTAGGTGAACAAGCACACATATGCCACCTTTTATATGTTCTAGAAATGCAAGGGATTGAGTCCCAACTTTAGTTGGTGATAATCAGGCTATGAATTTTTCTTATGAGCATGCACATATAAAAATTTATTAGAGTTAAGAATTTTTTTGGTTCTTAAGTTGATATCCATGTGAATTGTCAGTAATTCTTTGCATTATTATATAAAATTGAGATGTTCTAGTCAATCATGCTAAATATTATAAATATTTACATCTAATTACTTTGACATCTATCTTAATAGTTGCAATATTGGTGCAATATGAACCAAAAGATGCGGGTAATATTTTAACACATGTTTATTACCTAAGACCACATTTATATTAGAAAAATAATCAGTATTTTTTGAATTAACTCTCTTGATATGATATCTATTTGACCAATTGTCTTTCAAACTTAATAAACTTCTTTGAGACTAAGTAGAAAATAATGCATTATTTATAATAATTCTTATTCGTTTGGGTAACAATAAATTAACTTTTTAGGAGTCATCAATAAGTTTTGTACTACTAAATATTGTATTGACATTAACTTCTTACACAAATAAATAAAAAAAACTATTTTTTATCTGTAGCTATTGTATGTGTTATAACATTGTCTAATAGACAAATATTTTTGTCTTTGATATTAATTTTAACTAAATTTTGATTATGAATATTCAGACTATTGGGACCCATTTCCCAACATTAAGGGCGGCTCAACCAACATTGCAACCCAATGAACATTTTTCATTCACGAATTTGGTGAATTACAGTTAAACCTTTTTCCATCTAAAACCAAACATATGAAAATGAGCATTTCATTGGAAAAGTATATTACTAAAGCTATTGTTGATAATACATAAGTAGGTTGGGTTACACCTGAGTTAAAAAATTTTGATATGTTAATATACAAAATGAACTACATTAAGCAATAGACATACAAAATAGATATAGTGGAAAACTTAATCAAAACTTGTACATTTACAATGACCTTTCCCTTGTCTATCCTTGAATTTCCTAAAAATAGGAGTCTAAGCCTAATTCAACATGGCTTAGTGAATACCAACCTACATTGTTAGTATATGCTAAAAAATATGTATGCATACGTGCAAGTATGCCAAAGATCCAACTCAACACCAATAATGCCATAATAACACAAATCAAATTTAATAATCATGCAATCATATCATATCGTAGGTAACAATCCAAAGATATCATTGCATGTCACAACCATAGCCTACTATGCTCAATTGATCTAAGACATTTTGAAAGTTTGAGGGCACAACCATGTAGCTCTAGTGCAACCCCAAAAAATTAAAAGCTACATCCATATTTATACTCAATAGATTTAGGACATCCTGAAGATCTAAAGGCACAACCATACAAACCTGTTGCAGCCTTGCAATCTTGAGCTAATCACAACTCATGAGTCCAAACAAAGCCTCCAAAACTTGAGTAATTCTGCACATGAGATGACATGTTTTTCAATAAACTAGTTCAAATCATTATTTTATGCAGTTTAACATAACATAATGCAATTCAACATAATTTTTAATGTAGGTGATATAAAAAATGTAAGAAACTACTTATAGTGGATAAAGTTCAACATCTCAGTCTTCATTGTAATATCAACAATTATCCTATAAATATCACCTAAAATGGCAATATTATAATCAAATTCACAAGCATTATATTGTTATAGTTCCATTTCTAGGTCAGAAGTATCAATTTCTTTATAGTAGAAGTCATTTGGGTGCTTTTATATGACATCGAGGGCCAAAAGTGTGTAAAACCACAAAGCATCACATGAAATCACACATGTTCTTGGCCTAAATGTGTAAAATTATGGTCTGATCAAGGATCGGGTTGTGTTTCCACCATTTTCTCTTTGTATTTTTCACCATTCTTCTTATAAATCATAAGTCCACATATTGGTAATGAGTTTTCTATAAAAAAATACTATAGAGAATAATTATAATATTATCAAAGTCATAGGCAAAGACCAATGGAAAATTAGTTCTAATTATACCCTTTGGGATTAAAAGTAGCTAACTTTGAAAGCCTCATTCTCTCTCGTTGACTAACTGTTCTTCTAGCTTTTAGTGGTGTTTTCTTTTTCATATTTTACTCTTTCTATCAGCACAACACTCTTACTCTCCATCCTCTTAGGTTTGGCTCAAAAACCTCATAAAGTTGGCTTAGAACAAGATGTTGAAATAGTGGACGGGGACATTTATTTATACCTAGGTTTGATTGAGGTTTTCTTGTGACATGGTACCTTTAGGACATGGTCATTGGTGGCAACAAGATTTGCCACCTCATGTTTTTCTTCGGTCCAATGGTGCTACAACTTGCTTGGAGGAGCATATCCTCAAGAATCTTGATTAATCTTTCTAATTGTCCATCTAAATGCAAATCAAACGTTGTATTAAGGTTCACCTTCATACCTAGTTGTTTCTACATATTATGCCAAAATTGAGAGTGAATCGGGATCTCAATCTAATGTAATGGATGAAACTTTGCCGAACATTACTATCTCCTGATTGTATAATTGACTTAGTCAATCTACTGGGTCTTTACTATATATTAGAAGGGTATGTGTGAACTTAGTTAGTTTGTCCACATTACCCCAAATTATATTATGTCATCATGGAGCTTTAGGCAATCCCATGATAAAATCCATTGCTATGTGTTCCTATTTTCTCTTGAAAATACTAAGTAGTTATAATCATTTGCTCGATTTTTTATGTTCAACTTTAACTTGATGAGAGATGTCATATCATCGAACATATAGGAGGGGCCACCAACAAGTATGTTTAGCATCGTGGTATATCTTATTGGCTCTTGAATAAATGATATACTTAGACTGATGTTGTTTTACAAAAACAATCTACTTTATAAGGGGTTTATTTGGTACCCAAAGTCTGCCTCCGAACTATAATGTTCTATCATTATCAAGAGTCCACTCTTCTTGAAAGCAATCGTATGACAAAGGTTTATAAATATTATAGTTGACATTCATATATTGTGATTCCACAATCTCTTGTAACAACATCGATTGGGTTTTCAGTTGTGCACAAATTATGGCATCCATAGAGACATCTTAGACCCACATAATACTGGCATGTTCCAATAATTGCCACTCTTGAGACATTTGTCAAGCCAAACAAGCTAGCTTGACTCTTTTTTGACTTAAGGCATTGACCATTATGTTAGCCTTCTTAGATGATATTCAACGGTGAATTCATAGTTTTTGAGTAGTTCTAGCCACCATCTTTGCCTGATATTCAGATGGAAGATGGCGCATATGTTTGGGTTGTAAAGCTATCAACAAGATTGTGGTAAAGTATAGAAATCCTATCCCTAGACTTGATGATATATTTGATGGGTTTGATGGTGCTTGTTTGTTTTCCAAACTTGATTTAAAGAATGGATATTACCAAATTCACATAAAAGAGGGAGATTTGTGGATAACAACTTTTAAAACTAACCATGGTCCTTATGAGTTGTTAGTAATGCCATTTGGGTTGACTAATACACTTATCACTTTTATGAAGTTAATATACCATGTTTTACATTCTTTCATTAGCAAATTTGTGGTTTTTTATTTTTATGATATATTAGTCTATAATAAGAAGTTGGATGACTATGTGCAACATCTTATGTTGGAAGAAAATTAAGAAAATTTTTAACAAATTAAGAAAATTTTCTTGTTTTACTTTAGTACGAATGAGAGTCTATAAATATATCTCTACTTTTTATAATTATCTTATGTTGGAAGAAAATTCCTTTTGAGTGTTTCCTCATTATGGACTTTTTTTTGTCTTTTAATTAATAACTTCTTTGATCTTATTAAGTTCACCGTGATAATCAACCTTATAACTTTGGTTTTAATCCACGAGTTTATTTAAAGTCAAGTTTCTTTGCTTATTTTAAGACAACCTTTGGATTCTTTTTCTGTATCAATTTTATATGTTAGGTTCCTTTTTGCCTAAAGTTCATATTAGTCATATAGGTTAAATAACTATCAAATCTTGATAACTTGTAGATAACAAGTCACAATCAAAATCATATTGTTTTATTAGTTTTTAGATCTTTATTCGTCATATTGTGTCATCAAAAAAATTGAGTAATCTAATGTTGTATGGTTCGAGTGTATTTGTCAAGCCCCTTCCCTAGGGTGAAGGGCGAATTGATTGGCATTGTGCCCTGACAAACCCACTCGCAAGCCAAGCTCGCCAAAACACTATTAAGCATCTTTACACCCTATACACAACATCATCAGAGTAATCACCAGAGATGTGGAAGTAGTTAAACAAATAATTGCAGTATAAATTTAAGTCAAAAGAAAGTTAATTATATATAGGTCCCCTACATGTAGTAGTATTGAAAGTGTCTAAGTTAAAATATTTACAATTGTTTCCCTACCCCTAATACATCATACAAACCCTCAAAATAGTGAATTGCGTAGAAAACCTACCAAAATAAGTTGAGAATGCAAAACTATGCTATAACCACCTCTTTCCTTTTGTCTGCAGTAGAAGAATCTAAAATGTTAAAGTAGTGAGCTAACTTGTCCACAGCGACTCAGTAAGTAATGTAGTCTAACCTATAACTTAAAACAGGAATTTCATAAAACAATGTTATGTATGCATAAACAAATAATATTATACAAGCGAATGCAACAGTTAATGAATTTTAAATCCACAATACAGTCGTGCACCTTTTATTTTGAAAATGGTTTTAATGATGAAAACACATGCCGAGGTTCTCACTAACCTTTAAGGCAATAATAAATCCACTTAAGCGGTCTTACCAGACAATTAGACGTATTCTCATACAACATTATAAGGATTCACTAACACATATCTCATGTATGGCTGCCTCAGATCCCCAATAAATGGGCCAATTGAGAACTCGCACAGAATGCACCTGTAGGTACAACGTCATATGGTCCTTAAAGCTCAACCACATCCAATATCCTAACCCGTACCATTGAACCTCGAGATTCAATGCACATTTTTCATTTAAAAACTCATTTAAATATTGTAACTGCATTGCAATATTTAATAACATTTCATTGATGACAAGAAAAAAAAAAGTTTAAGTGATAAATTAGAAAACACTACTCACAAGGATGCCCAACACGTGATGTTCCTCTAGTGATTGGTTGCATCCCACTAATGTTTGATCCTGCGCAATCAACATGGTTTCTTAATATCTACAAGAAACTTGACTCAAATCTAACTTTATGGTCCTTGGTTAATCAAAGGATTAACTTGGTCAATTGTGGTCTATTTACAGATTTGGTTAATTTTGGTCAATATAATCAATTGGTATCATTAAGCCCCTAATATCGACCAAAATACCAAAAACTTACACTGTTGAGATGTGTCCCACTTTAGTCTACAATAACCAATCTTTTCATAATTTTGCAGTTCAATACAGTAAATAGGAAAATTTTAATTATTACCTATTTTATACATTTTTTTCGATAAGTATTTCATAATGTTATATAACATTGTATATAACATTATATAACATTTCCTACTATTTAACATTTTATAATCTTATATACATTTTTTTATTAATCCTCAAATTGCATAAATACAAGTTTAATATATCGATTTATCTCTAAAAATCCTAATTTTAATGTCATTGAGTTTAAAATTTCATTATAGACATTTCAGTACCCATCAATTAAAATTTTAGTGTCGATATGTATACCCCCTATGTATTGGCTTTCAATTATCATATAAATTTTTAAGGCCTACACGAGTATAAATAAACTATATATTTATGTTCTACTCATTGATATGATACAATGATATATATATATATATATATTCATAAATCAGCTCCTCCCTATCAACTCCCATTATTTATATTTATTATTATTATTACCAATATTATTTATTTTTTTATTTAATACAACTCGTTAATTTATACAATTGCCGTAAAATCACGTATTTTTATTTATAACTTATTAATTTATGTATGAAATTATAGGTCGAACTGTCAACTTAATGTCTAAAAATAAGGGTAATTGTAGTTTTTCCTCTTCAGAACAAATTTCGTTCTTGAAATTTACTGAGACAATAAGAGATCAGGGAGCAACTCTCATAATATCAGGAAAGTGACTCGCCATGTAGTCCTTTCACTCCCATGCATCGTGTTTGGCACCATGAAACTGTTAACGTACACATACCATTGGTATCTCCTTGTTGCGCAGTTTCTTCATGGCTTCATCAATGATAGCTATAGGAGTCTCATTGTATGTACAATCCTCTCGCAACTCAACATGTCTCCAGTCAATGCGAGGGATAGGGGTAGTACTTTCTCAACATCGACACGTAAAATTTGTGTACTCTTGCTAACTAAGGCGGCAATGCCAATCGATATGCAACAGGACCTATTCTTTCAATAATCTCATAAAATTCAATATATCTCAGAGCAAGTATCCCTAAAATGTCAAACTGAATCTGCTCCTTTCGAGGGAAAATTCGAAGGAATACATGATCACTAACATCAAACTCAAGGATCTTCCTCCGATTATCTACATAACTCTTCTATCGAGATCTTGAACTGCCTTCATGTTCTGAAGAATCTGCTGAATTTTATCATTTTGCTCTTGTATAAAAGTAGGGCCAAAAATTGCTAAGTCACCAACCTCAGCCTAATAAGTTGGCGATCGATAAGGTCGACCATATAATGCCTCAACTGGTGCCATGCCGATACTCACTTGGAAGCTGTTATTATATGCAAACACACACAATGCCAAATGATCATCCCAACTACCACCGAAATCAAGAACACATGCACGGAGCATATCCTCCAAAATCTAGATCACTCTCTCGGACTGACCATCAGTTTATGGATAGAAGGCTATGCTCAAGTTTACTCTAGTCCCCAACTAACTCTGTAAGCTTTTGTCAAAAATGATACGTAAACCGAACATCTCTATCACACACAGTGGACACAGGGACCATATGTAATCTTACAATCTCATGGATATACAATTGACTAAGCCTCTCAACCGAATCTCTAATATGAATCAGGAGGAAATGAGCAAACTTAGTCGGTTTGTCCATAATGACCCAAATTGTATCATGTCTCCGCTGAGTCCAGGGTAACCCTATTACAAAGTCCATGATAACGTGCTCCCATTTCCACTCAAGAATAGCCAAGGGTTATAGGAAACCATCGGGTTTTTTGTGCTTAGCCTTAACTTGCTAGCACATGTCACATCTTTACACGAAGGTTACAATATCTCACTTCATCCCTAACCACCAATAAGTACGTCGAACATTTTGATACATCTTATTGGTGCCTGGATGAATGGCATACCTCGAGCGGTGCAGCTCTACTAACACTCACTATCTCAAGCAATGGTCATCAGGTACCCACAATTTTTCCTCAAACTTCAGTACACCATCACTGTCAATCGACCATTCCATATGAGAAGTATCATCTGCCCACTCTCGGTAAATCACTTAATCAACGTCATGAGGTTGCACCTCTATGATCTCAATAAGAAGCATCGACTGGGCTCTCATTTGTGCACTGACTCTGATCTCAGTCAAGGTCTTGTGGATACTTATCACTATCACATAATCAATCATCCTGTACTCCTGAGATGTAACACCCCCGTCCCCGTTCTGAGTCCCACTATGTCGTTTTGCTGGCACTCCAGCGCGTTATTGTTACATAGGCATTTCAAAGAGTTCCTTGGGCCTCTTGAGGGGAGACGACGTGTGTCACATTATTTCTTTCTTTCTTCCTGTGTCCCAAATTCTATAGGACTCCCTAAGTATTCAACCATAAAATAGGTTCCATAAAACACAATTGGAAATCATTAATATAAATAAATCAACTTCAACATCATACATTTGAATGTAAAATTCAAAATAATCGAATATCATTCATTGACATAAAATATTCAAGAGTTACAGAACTTCATATTTGTTACAACGGAAATAACTTTAAAGTCGTAAAAAGACTTAAGGCCAACATGTCCATCTTAAAAACTTTTTAAAAAAAGAATCTTTGAGTTTAAAACCATCTCGCAGCCCGTTTTTTAATTCTCCTGAAATGTTAGAATAGGAAGGTGAGCTTGAAGTCCAATGGATCATTCTAAATATTTAAATCATTATTTCAACCAAACAAGACAAGTATGTCAAAACGATTTCGTATATTAGGCAGTTTAAACAAGTTTCTTATTTATAATTGACATTAAAATCGAAAGGACTTCTTCCTCAGTATTTTTCATTAGGTCTAGAATAGTAACCCCGTAGGCGAGTTACACTATTCATAACCTTATCTCAAGGGTGAAGTCTTCACTTGACTATCAACCCCTCTTAACGAGACCCTCTGTATCCTCTTCAGGTTGGAAAATACCCACGACGATTTCCCTTATTGCGTCGGTACTTGGTTAAGATCTTTATTAATCTCTTTTTTGTGACAAATCACACAGTATTCGGATTAAATCAAACATACAATATCTAAGCATAATAGTAATCATTCAATAGTATTATAGAGCATGGTGACATAATTCATGTTAATATAAAGATCATGCATCTTTATTCTAAGCGTGTATAATCACCCATATTCATAGCATATCAAATTAAATATATCATATGCACATCATGTTCATCTTCAAAATACAAGCACACATGCAAGCCTCATTAAATTTAAAATAATGAAGTAAAAGATAGAAATCATTTCCACATCAGTAGTTTCATTCTTTTGAAGCCTCCGCTGAACCTCTTTCAGAACTTCCCAACTACTATTACAAAATTTCTGTAGCACTCTATTACCTCAACCCCAACTCAAAAGTAAACTCCTTCTAAAGTCTCAGTTGAACCTCTTTTAGAACTTCCCAATTGCTATCACAAAATTTCTGTAGCACTCTGTTACCTCAACCCCAACTATCATTTAGAAAAGCTCAAGGAAAAAAGAGAGAGAGAGAGAGAGAGAGAGAGAGAGATGCCAAGAGAGGGGAAGAGAGAACAAGAAGGATGTGACACCCCAGCTCTCGGTATATCTCTTTCTCCGTGACAAGTTGTCGGGGCTGCATGCCGAAATAGCGTGCCTATTCAGCAGAAGAGTCGGACGCCACGTGGTTCCTTCTCATTCTGTTTATCTCATGCTTCAAAACCTTTATTTCAAATAAGTTGTGAAATCAATTTAAAATACACAATGTTCTTTCAAATATAAGTTTTTATCAGCAAAATGAGATTAATTAACAAAATGCAAGTAGCGATTTAAAGTACTTACAAATTCAACATGAAAATACAGTTTAGAAAGAAATACAATAAGGCCTATGGCCAAGTTTGATACATGCCAAAATTTCCAAGTAAGACAGTTTAAAAGATGGATGGCACACGTCCAATTCAAATCATTTATAACAAAATGATAAAACATTAAACCAAAAAGAAAATTGTAACAACCTCCCAGTGAGGTCTCAACCAAAATGACTACCTCACATGGCTGATCTATTCCTGCGGTGTCAATGATCACCTGCAGTGAAAAAAGGGGTGAGCTCGAGAGCCCAGTAGATCATCCCTACACATCACTAGCATTATACAAACCAGAATACATAACATGCAAACACTTTCATTACATTAGGGCATTTCAAACACTATATTGGTCAATTCGTCAAGTTTCGAAGACCAAAAAAGCTCTGCTCTCAGTGTCCCTGTGTAGTCTGGGAGCAAATTTGGGGATAACGCCCAAGGGTGGATTACCTTTCGGGACCACGATCTAAGGAGAGGGGTCCTAAGTGACTCACAGTTTGACAGATCAATCAGCTGTCGCAGCCAGCTTAGGCGGGACACCCAAGACGACGCTATGCAGCCTATCATCGTCCCGATACGTGAAGTTATTAAATCTTAATTTAATCTTCTTTAATTTCACATTCCATTCCAAATTATAACACTTCAATACATCGAATGATTCAAAGTAAATCATAGTGATATAATCATTTTTCATGAAAAAGAATTTCACAACTCAAAATCCCTACATATTATCAAAGTAAATAAGCAAACATCATAGTCTCTCAACAGTCCATTCCAATCAAGATCACTCAAATAAGTCCTATCATGCTTCTAAATACATACTAAGCCAACCAAGCATCATATTATGCATTCAAGTCTAAACAATACTAATGAGCAAGGAAATCCTGCCCACTTGATATTTAGTTCCCTTGAGTCGTTGCTCTTGTCTATAATCGCCTTAAATCTTTAATCTCAGGCTATTCGCTTCCTCCTTTTTGTTCACCTTCAACACCAGGCCCAAACCTTCAATCACTTCTATTTTCATTCCATACACAACATCCTTACTCAGAACACACCAAATAACAGTGATTGAACACTCATTCAAGGGAAAAAAAAAACATAGCTCACCTGGTTTGTCCTTGTGCAAGACACAAAAACCCTCATTTCTTCCTTGCTTGATGTAGTTCTTCTTCCCATTTTACTTGAAAGCAGCTAAGAATGTTTTGAGTGAGCTAAAGTTGTTGAAGAACTCCGATGGAACCAAAAGAAATCGAAGTGAACCAATCTCTGGAAGAAATCACAAGCTCTGAGGGAGAAACTGATGATTTTGGGGCTTTCTGTGTAGGAATTTCTTTATATAGTCCCGAATTACCACGGTCACCGATCGAGGCAATTAGTGCAAAACTTTTTTTTTTTTTTGGATTTTTCCATGATTACCACAGTCACCGACCCAGGTAATCAGTGCAAACCTTTATTTTTTCTGAATTTTTTCATGATTACCGCGGTCATCGACTGAGATAACTAGTGTAAAACTTTATTTCTTTTTGGATTTTCCATGATTACCGTGGTCACCGACCGAGGTAGCTAGAACGACACATTTTTCTCCATTTTGTGGGTTTGTTTGGAATTACCGCGATAATTCCTTTCATTATTGTGGTAACCACGTAAATGTGCCATTTTTGCACTTTTTCTTGTGATTTTCGATTTCATAGCATTTTTGCTAATTATTCTAAATTTACTTATACATATTTCATGCAATCATAGGTTTAAAATACTATTTCTTATTTATTTATTTACTTATTTGATATTTAAATTGTTGTAAAATATTTGGCAATCTTATTTAATGTTTAGGGTATTACAATCTACCCCCTTTAAAAGGATTTCGTCCTCAAAATTTAGAAAAGGGTTACCTATCTAATGCTATCCAATCATGTCCTTCTGGTGAAGAGATCTGAGTACCTTATTTGCATCTCGCTTTCCAACTCCCATGTTGCGTCGTCCAAGTCATGATGTAACACCCCAACCCCCATGTTTCTTTGATTTGAGTGTTGGACCTAACCACCGTTCTTTTTGACAGTGGACTTAACCAATATGTGGGTTGGGTCCGTGCTACTTTACAA
>JAJIYU010002723.1:0-29181 GCA_030144865.1 Tinospora cordifolia | reverse complement strand
TTCGGTCTAAATTATGACTAAATTAATATATTGGTTGAATCGAATTAATCTCTGAAAGTGTTTGATATGCTTGCATTGTTTGGTTGAAATAATGGATTAAATAGATGGAATAATTCACTGGGCTTTTTAGCTAACCCCCTATTTTTCACATCTCAGGGAATTAATCAGCTTACGATGAGATTTATCCATTGAAAGTTTTTATTTATTTCAATGTAGGGCGCATCGGCCCAAACTAAATCATGTATTTCAGCTTTGAATTTATTTTTCATTGTAATGGATTATTGTACTCGAGATTTTCGAATGAATAAATGCATAATCTTATTTACCATGATGTCATTTTGTACATAGACTAATATACACAGGAACCCTAATGAATTTGGGTCTAAGAAGAAAAAAAAATGTAGCACGGGCCCGTCTCCCGGGCATCCCAAGATTTTTTATCAAAAAGAGTTGAACCGTCAGATGACGTAGAAGATAGGACTTAGGAGGCGGGGTGTTACAGTTGTAGTCAAAATTGAATTTGAGTCATCCATATGCCATAATAACATGCATGCCTTGCTCAAAAGTGCTATTAGGCATGATCAAATGATGTGCATAATTAATTTGCTTTATGTCATGTGGCATATGCTCAATAATCATGCCTTCTTATTTCATGTCAAACATGCAATGAGGAGTGCACGCCTTGCTCTCATACATCTAACATATTGTGACAACATCTCGTAAATTCCTATGTGAAATTATAAATACTCAAAGATATTCCAACTATCCTTTTTAGTGCAAACTTGAATATTATGTTGATGGCCATACTGTGGCCATTCTCTATTGAATTTACACACTCTTAAAATCAAAATAAATAAGATAATATATGATTAGTAAGGAGAGAAAGGAAAATGTGGTGTTTGAAAATTTGAGATGAAAAAAATTATAGTTAAGTAATGGAGGGAGGTGTGAAAAAGGTGACACTTGTAGAGTCATATGCTCATCCCCATAGACAAGGCTAAGCTAAGTGGGAAAGAAGCACTAGCCTGAACCATAGACCGAGAAGAGAAGCTTGGTGACAATTTGCAAAAGCAGAAAAACACATGACGTTATCTCAAATTATCAAAGGTGAAAGATGCGCAAGGCATGGGCTAAGCTAAGCTAATTCTAGTGACGACAAACATATTAAATTGAGATAAGCACGTGAAATAATGAAAAAGACCTAACTTGGACGAGTACAAGGGATGATGAAATCTGAAAAACAACCCATCATTATCTCAGCCTCAGCGTTGCACGCAATAGACCAACCAAAAGCCCAAGCCAAGCTCACGAGAAGATAAAGCTTTCGTGATTTTCTCCGTGATTTTGACTTTTGTATAAGGATACTATCCATGTGATGCAAACATGAGCAGATCCCTAGAATAGCAGCAAAAAGGAAATTTCCCTTTATTGTGAGGTACACCAAAATGGAAGGTCTCGTCATTTTGCACATTGCCATCATCTATGAATACCTTCACTTGTATTTAACATAAACTTTGAGTAATAAAGAGAGTTTTCTCTCAGCTTTTTGCTTCATTCTTGATCTTCATCTCATCTTTGCCCCATTCTTACTCATTGGCTAATTTTTGCACCAACAATTGGTGTTGCCTGTGGGGACTTATCTTCTTTCCTTAAATCTCAATGGTAAAGAGGAGGCTCAACACCATTGATGCCCCAACCACCAATGATCTAATGGTCTTCTTGCCCAAAGCGCCCCGTGTGCGGCATGGAAGGATACTTGCAAGAAAGAAGAGTTCCACCCAAAAGTTGAGAATTAATGCATTGGAAAAAAAAATTATAGAAAGGATGTTGCAGATGATGCTGAAGTAGTAGGAAAACCTTGCACACCATCCTCTGATCCATCTTCCAACAAGAACAACAATCTTAAGCTCAATCACAACACAATGTGATGGAAATTGGAGGCGAAAAGAGCCTTCGTGCATGCTAAAGATTCCAACAAGCAAGTTCGACCTGATTCGTGCAAAGAACTTTGAAGGAACTTCCATCAGAAGATCTTCGAAATAATTTGAATGAAAGAAGGAAGTAGAGCACAGTAGGGTCGTCATCTTGCCTGCCCAACATTTCCCAAGATCCATGGACGATGTAGTCGGGGATGAGTTGTTTGCATTGACGCAAGTGATCTTCAGGAAGACTACTAGGTCATTCCATCTAAGCAATGTACTATACCCCATGCGACCATTTTTACCATCACAAGATGAGTAAACTGAGCTGTTGTCACTATTCTCTTGGGAGAAGTGAAGAAAGGTTTATGGAGGAATGACAGATTTGAGGGAGCATTTTAATAACTATTGAGCTTGGATGTAGCTCAAGAATTATGATGATGTGATGATGTGCAAAGTATTTTTAGATCATCTTGGTCAAGCTCAGACAAAAGTGGTATTGGAACTTAATCTCATGTTCTATTCTCTTCATTTTGAGAGTTAGCACAAAAATTCATGGTGCAATTCTAAGGAATGACGGAAAGGGAGAAAAAGGTCAATGGCGATCTAACCTCTGATAGAAGCTTGGAGAATGTCTTTTTGAGTTCAAAAATAGATCCTAGACCCAAAATGGCATGGGTTGAAGTCAATGATTTTGACAAGAAAATAATAATAGCAGCCTTTTGGTCTAGCTTACATACTACTTGGTAAGTTACACTATCCATTGGCTAAAAATTAATAAAGTTAATAATTATTGAGAATTGCTCGACCAAATAGAAAAGTATATTAAGCCATATGAGCAGAAGAAATCCAATAAGGAGGAGCACGGTTTTTCCACCAAGGAGACCAAAAAAAAGGAAGGAAGGACGATATGGAGGGAAAAGCCAATTAGACACGAGGAAGAGTTGAGGCCAACTAACCTAAGAAGAAAAGCAAACCTATGCACACGATTTAAACCAAAAACACCGTTGAATGTGTCTCAAGAACAAGTCTTGGTAAGAAATGAGGATCAAGAAGATCTAAAGTGGTTAAAGAAGATAAATACTGCACCTAACCAATGAGACTATAAGAGGTATTGCAGGTTTCAACATGACCACAAGCACGACACTAATTACTGCTTTGACCTTAAGAATGATCAAAGATTTCATTTGGGATCGAGTTTTTCCCCAGCAACAAGCAAAAGAGTAATCACAGCATGAGAAACCATTATGAGAGATCTGAATAATTCTCAAAGGTGATCTAAGTCGTGCATCCAACCTTGCCCTTAAATCCTACTTGAGGGAGATCTGTGGACTTGCTCTACCTAAGTTTTGGCCATAAAAGTAGAGGAAGAAGGATTTCATCATCTCTTTCTTTGAAGAAGCGGCAAAACGACCCATCATCCACATTGCAATGAGCTAGAGATAGCATTCAAAATCACAAACTACAAGGTGCATTACATCTTAGATAACAATGGAAACTTGACTAATATACTTTCTTATTGTCCTTTAAGAAGCTCAAACAAAAATAGGAGCAACTTTCCCCCACTGATGTGACCCTTCTTGGCTTCACTAAGCATGGGATCATACTAAAAGGAAGGAACACCTTCTTGGTGGTAGTAGGAGAGAAAGAGCAAAGGACTATTGCTATAGTGAATTTTCTCATCATAAAAGGACAATCCACTTATGATGTAGTAGTTGGAAGACCCCTCCTCAATGATCTTAGAGCTATGGTCTCCACATACCATTTGGCTCATAAATTTCCCTATGAAAAACGGGTTGAGATAGTATGAGGAAGCCAAAAGGAATTAAGGGAATGCTACATAACTACCCTCCAAGGGTTATAGCATGTCAAGATTGGTTCCAATACAACAACAGAAGAGCACAAGCAAATAGATGAGGTAGTAGGGGATGACCTCAACCCTAAGGTGATGGCTTCAGGAATGGAGGCTATGGATGAATTGGAAGGAATTAGCGATAACAAATGACCTAGCTTTAAAAGTTAAGGTTGGGATAGCCCCTAAGATAAACCTTGAAAGTTAAGTAGTGGGAGTCTTAAGGGAATTCAAGGATATGCCTAGCATATCACATGAAGTAATATGCATTGCCTCAATGCTTACTCATCCATGGTCCTAGTTTGATTGAAGAGAAGAGCAGTCGGGGCAAATCGAGCACATGCCTTGAGGGACGAGATCATTAAGCTATTCCAAGCTTGATTAATCTAAGAAATAACCTATGCCAATTTACTCGTCAATGTAGCGATGGTTCGAATGGGAAACGGAGGACTTGCGTCAATTTTATGGATCTTAACAAATCTTGTCCTACTGATAGTTTTCCCCTTGATGGATCGACCAATTGGTGAATGATACAATGGGGCGTGAGCTCCTTAGCACGATTGCGACGACCCATATTTTTGGAGACACAAAATTCATGGGTTTGATATATGTATTAACACGTGTTTTTCTGAATTTTTAATAAAAATGCATGAACTTTTTTAATTTTCTCTAATTTTAGCCATTTAATTGAAGAAAATCATATTAATTGAGAAATATAATTTTTGAAAGGAGAATACATTAATTATTGAGGACATATGAATTTTAGAGTAATTATTTAACTTTTAAAAAGAACATCAAATTTTTGGAAAATTGTTTGATTTTTGAGAGGAAAAAAATCTAATTTTTGGGTTGAATATATAATTTTTGGAAAAAAAATGTTCAAATATTAGAATTGGTGGTATAATTAAAAATTTTGAAGATAATGGTGGGTTAATGAATAAATAAAATGAAAAAAATAAGTAAATAATATATATACATACACACAAACAAAAACAATAAGAGAATGGAGAAAAAGAAATGAGGAGAAAAAAGAGAAGGGGCAGCGTAAGCCCGCAGGCCTGGGCTAGAATCATGCATGGGCTCGCCCATCCACCAGCCCAGTGCCCAGCTCCTCCTTCATTCTCTCTTTTATGCATTTCCTCCATTTTTTCTTAATATCAACTACGAAAGCTAGGTTTTTTCCCTTGTTTTGAGACACGGTTTTGACCATCCGACAAGACTTCTAGCTAGACCTATGAGCGTGGACAACAAGGCACCTTGCATGGCAACCCATAAGCCACTGGATGGCCATTTCGCAATCCATTTAGCTATGCAAAAATGCTCCAACATACAACAAAACCTAACTTTTTAACAGATCTTTCAGTTGCAACAAGCCCTATTCAACTACCCATAACTTCTTCGTCCCAATGCCGATTTGTATGATCTTAAAGCTATTGGAGAACCCTCATTACGCTCTTTAAGACTGTCCTTACCTTTGGTCCAAACCCCCAACTTTTTGAGACAGAATGACCATGAAACAGGGCTGTTCAACATAGTTGGGAACTGAAAACTGTAAAAAATAGTGTTGATCCAATCTTTGAAGGGATGGTTTCTAACCCATTTGAGGTCAATTTTTGAGGTAAAACCACTCATTTTAATTCTTATTATATGTACTTTAAGTTCCATGTGTTGAAAAATTGAAACTAAACCCTTGAATATGTTTTACAAGCTGTCGAAATGGGTTGCTTACATACATGATAGCAAAAGTGTTGTTGAAACCAAATTTGGGGCAATGGTTGAGGTGGTTAGGAACGTCCATTTAGGTTGAAACTTAGGGTGATTAATCTTCACATTTGAGGCTACAAGAAGTTATAAACCCCATATCCTAAGCCTCTATATTCATGATTTTTCATGCAAAGTTACTTTAGGACATGAGTATTCTGGTATTTAGAAATTTTTATAGTATTTGTCAAGTGTTTGAGGTTATGTTTGGGTATGATTTTAGCCTCAAATTGCTTTTTTGTTTAGAATGGGTCTTAATTAATGAATGTTTTGTGATCTAAAACCTTACAAAATGTGTAAGAAAGAGCCTTGGATTAATGGCTTAATGGGGCAATTAGACACTTGAAAAATCATAAAAAACATGAGCATTAGAAGAATCTGTTACATAGTGGGGACTTTGGGGGATCAATTGATTGACCAAACTTTTTATTTTGAGATCAAATTTGGTGGACACATTACTGGTTATGTCAAAAATGAGTGTACCAAGTTTCATCCAAAACAGATATGTTTAAGTGGGTCAATTGATACACAATGTGACTACCTGTCACACGAAATCCGAGATATTACTGTTAATTATATTTCACTTTAAAATCATATCAAATGAGGTTCAAACATTGCAATCTAAAATTCTGGTGAAGTTTAAGGGGTTTAGAACAAATCTAAAAATTTTCACGCAAATTGAATCACAAATCGATCATAGAAAAATTAGGAAATTCGTTTGGCAGGTAGAACACAAAATTAAAAATTGACAAAGTGTGGAAAATTAGAGATTTTAACCAAATTGACCCAATTCGACCCAATTTGACTCAAATTGACTAAGTTAACCAATTTTGACCAAGTTTGACTAAATTTGACTGAGTCAAATTTGGATTGACTAAGACTAGTTAGGGACTGTAAAAATAGAATTAAGCCACGTTTCACAAGTAAACCCAAATTGAGTTTAAATGACACAGATTTGAGTGTATATTGCGAGACTGAGCCGAGTGTCGAAGGCACATTAGTGCACGAGACCCAAGGTGAGTAGTTTAATTCATGTGTTACTTTCACTTGTATTCCCTGCATGAAATGTGTGTGAAATGGCATTGGTTAAATAGTTTCATGTGATTGAGATACATTGAATTGGTTTTGAAATATATAGATGTACACCAAAAATGAGACCGGAGGCTCAAGGTTCGAGCACGGGGTCAGGTATATGATTTGATTGAGATTTAGACTCGAAGTCTGAGTGTTGGGGTAGGGCATATGATCACTTCACCTAGCCTCAAACCCACTCGAATGACGACACTTGAACACCAAGCGCAGGGTTAGGGTATTCAATGAATATGTTTGGCTCATAACCCGCTTGAGCGGCCGATATGCTTGACTTATGACCCGCTTGAACGATGACCATACGGTTGGATTTGATGATTTGAAACCCTAGCCCAGATGCAGTTTTCAACTAGCATGTTTTCAACTTTTCTTCTTTAACTTTTGCATTCTTTATAACTCATTTATTACATGCCATGTTATTGAACATTGTTTCACCATTACTGTTCATGCATATATACATTGTTTTTGGAATGCTAGTTATAGGTCATATGCTAGTTTTACCACTCACTGATCCACGTTACAATTTTAGACTCATTACTCTACTAACATTTCAAGTTCCTCGGTAGTTGATAAAGGGAAAGACGCAGTGATAGCCTAATCCCTTAGCAGTTCCTTTTTCCTTTTCTTGTTCTTTTGCTAGAGTTTGGTCATTTTTGTATATGTAAATAACGGTTAACTATGTATTTTTGAAATGTGACATATGTAATATAAATGATAACTCTCTATAATAGTTGTGTACTTTCGCACTTTAATCCTTAAATTATTCTGATATTACTTGTTGTTAAAATTGGAAAAGCTTAATAGTGATTGGGCGAACTTGACATGGTGAGTGAATTTGTCGGGTCACTGTGCAGGTCGGGCTGCCCTCTAGCCTAGGAAAAGGGCCCTGGCAACATTGATATAGAGCCTAGGTTCAAAAAATGGAAGAATACTAACAAATGAAGGACCTAGGCAATATCAGAATAATTGTGAAGTAAATAAAACCCCAAATTTGAAGGAAAAAGGAGAGATTATCAATCATAAAACGTATTTTGAACAGAATGTATAATATTACTAAGCTTTTAGAGTCAAGTCTATTTTAAATGGATGAATAACCAATAATTCGATTTGAAATGCAAATAGAGATGCCACCCAAGCAGGTATAACACTACCCAGGCAGGGTAGACTACCGATCAAGCTTAGGGAGCCGACACCACCACCACCACCTCCCATTCAGCCCGAGCAGGACCCTATACAGAGGCTCGAAACTATGATTAGGGTGTCTTACGAGGCTATTCAAGCCCAAACAGCCTTACTGAGGGAGAGACTCGATAGGTTAGAGGCTGACAGACAGAAGGTTGAGCCAGTAGTGCAGCCTGTTTCACCCTTGCCACCGATTGCTAAGCCACCAATTGAGGCAATAGTAGTTCCTGCTACTCCCGCCCTTGACAAATAGAGATATGATAGATCCCATGCCTGGCTCCTCAAGAGCTTCATGTACTTGCACCTCGAGAGGTTCAGAGGTGGCATCAGTTTAGAGCAACAGAGGATTAGCTGCTTAACATGGAGAAAAATGTTGAGACTTTGTGATTATCTGAGGCAAACCAGGTTCTATTCTCAATACATACGTGGGAGAGTGAGGCTACCAGATGGTGGCGATCTATGAGGAGGTTTTTCTTGAATTAGGTTTAGAAAGCTTTTTCTTGAGGCTTGGGTTCCAAAGACTAAGAGGGAATGTAAGAAGGTTGAAATTCTAAGCCTACGCTAGGGGATCATGACAGTGAGAGAGTATACACATCAGTTCTTACAGTTCAAGGGAGCTAAGGCAGCAGCTGTGGTTGAGGTTGTGTATAGAGTCAAAGTTACCATGGAGGACAGAGGCCACCCCTTACATGTTATCAGTATGGACAGGTTGGATACAAGAGGGCTGAGTTGTCTGACACTTGTAGTGGGTCCTAGTTCTTCTACCCCAGCTATTAGAGATAGAACATAGGTCGTCACCTAGCCTGACCCTGACTCAACAAGGACTTTAGTGGAAGGTACCATTTCACTCTGTGATTAATCTATCTACGTCGTGATTGATGCTGGTTCTACCTTGTTTTTTATTTCTAGAGATGTTGTACTTAGATCGGGGGACTTTGAGACTATTTTGGACCTCCGAATGTTGGAGTTTCCTGAGTTTGGTGCCATACTCAGTATGGATTGGCTAGCTAGTACCACGCATATGTGGATTGCTTTGCCAAGAGGGTTATGTTTTAGATTCTAGGCCAACCCACTATTATCTTTCAGGGTAAAGCTTTAGATAGGTAGAATACTCATGGCAGATTGGTGATGCATCATGAGATTGATACTTTAGTAGTTTGACGACCATAGAGGAGTCACCTTCACGGTTGAGTGTTGATGAGATCCCTATCATCAGAGATTTTCCTGACTTGTTCGCTGAGGATCTACCTGACTTGGCCCCTAAGGAGGAGATCGACTTTATCATCGACGTCATTCCAGGGACATGACTTGTATCGATTCCTCCTCACCGCATGGAGCCTAAGGAATTGCAGGAGTTGAAGATCCAGCTAGAGGAGTTGTTGAGTAAAGGTTTTGTCTTTCTTAGTGTTCCACCTTGTGGTGCTTCGGTATTATTTGTGAAAAAGAAGGATGGGAGCCTCTGTTTATGCATCGACTACCGGCAGTTGAACAAGGTGACGATCAAGAATAAGTACCATGTGACACCCTAGCCCCAATCCTTTTGTATATCGAGCCGTGCACGAAGGGGTGAGCCCATGCGATAGGAGAGGCCACGGAATGGTCGTTCACATAGGACCGGAGTGCCACTAATTTCAACCTGCCCTTTGTCTCTTGCTTTCTTTCAAACTTTTGTTCCAAATTCATCTTTCAATTAATGATAAAATCAAGTTAAATAAACTAGGGATCCTTTCGAAAGAGAGTTCATAGGTAAAAAGAAACGATCAGTAAAATTTCAAAAAAAAATGAGGTTTACATGCTCAAGTCTAAAATAGTTAATGTGCGCAAAAATGAGTCATAACAATTATGTTAAAGGTAGAATGAGAAGCTTCAAATTCAACATTTTAACAACTTGAAGATTTTCGAAATAAACTTAAAACATTTAATTATGAATAAAATGATCAGTCCAAAAAGAAGGGGCACAAGCCCTGTTCAAGTTAAGTATAGAAAAATATTATATACAAAAGATATTTAACAACCGTCCGAGTGAGGTTTCAACAAAATAATCAAAATCGCTCAGAGATGGTCAACTCGTGCTGCATCAAATCTCACCTAAAAAAGAAAGTAAGGTGAGCTCGAAAGCCCAGTGGATCATACAAAACATCACTAGTATTATTCAGACCAAAATACAAAACATGCAAACATTTTCATTACATTAGGGCATTTTAAACACTTTCTTTGTTGTTTGTCACAAATTAAACCAAAAGATTTACCCTTTGTTGCCCCCCTCGTGGTCTGAGACAACGTCTGGAGGTAACACTTAAGGGTCAATTACTTTTTTAGACCCTGATAGGGGCGTGAGGTCCAAAGTTACACCGAACTCAACAGCTAGTCTAAATTGGAGACACCCACAATGACACCCAAGGGTCGATCATCGCCCTAGTACATGGTTATGAAGTCTTAATTCAATCTTCTTTAGTTTTACGATCACATCGCATTTCATTCATCACAAGTAATACTTCAAATGCATGTAAATCAATCATACTGACATTCAACTAATCCAATCATAGCATGAATCATTTCAAGTTATCTAAGCATGTGAGTGCAACAATTTTAAACAATCATCATGTTAATTAAGCAATTCATTCAATCATTCCAATCAATAGTCACTCAAGAACAATCCTAGCATGCTCATAATGCTTATTCAAAATAATCAATTATCATGTTTAGTATTTAAAATCCAAATAATAGTAGAGAGTACAGTAATCACCCCCACCTTAGTTTTTCTTTCCTTGCGCCTTTATTCCTCGCTGTGCACGCTTTAGATACTCAATCTATAAGATTTTAATACCAAGGTTTTGTGAGTCTAAAGCATACATAGCATGTTCAAATCATAGGTTCATGTCCCTTACATAGGTATCTCATGGTGTACACAAGGCCAGAGTGAAAAATTAAGTCTGGGACACATTACAGTGATCGCTAGAATCGGCGACACATGTTACCGAGGTAACCAGTGCACAAATTGGTTTTCCAGTCCATTACCGTGGTTAGTTACCATAGTAACCAGTGGGGTTCGTGTTCTATGTATGTGTTACTACAGTCTGTTACCGCGGTAACTATGAGATTTCCAGAAAATGCGATACTTTTGTGTGCATTGTCCCATTTATGGTTCCCCCATGTGTCTAACATTCGAATACATACACGTCTAGCTTAAAATACATGCAAACTAAAGGCCTTTATACCTTGGGGTTCTGTGTTTTTCCTCTTCGTTTCTCGCCAATGCGAGGTCTTGCAACCCTCAAATGACTTGTGTTTCAAAGGAAAACATGTTTACACTTAGGAAATTGCGCACAATGTTAAGAAACTGAGATTACATATGGGGTTTAGTGATTTACCTGAGCACAAGCTGTTTGGGACAACACCTCCATAGATTCTCTTCTTTGTGGAGCTTCTTCTTCATGGATCTAGGCTTCCAAATTAGTAGAGAAGGGTTTGAGTGAGCTTAATTCCCCTTAGAACTCAAAAGAAATGTTAAGAAACGAGATTAGAAGGCTAGGTTAGGGTTTAGGAGAGAACATCCTCGTGGCATCGATGAAGATTGAGATTTAGGGTTTTCGCACGGACATTGCGTATTTATAGAAAATCACACATTACCATGGTTACAAAAGGATTACCATGGTAATCAAGCATTACCACAGTAACCAGGATGATAGCAAATTTTTTTTTCTCATTTCTAGGTTTGTCCGACATTACTGCGGTAATCACTTTCATTACCGCGATAACCAATGAAGTTATGATTTTTACATCTTCTCCTTGTCATATCTCGTGCTTTTCAAATTTATATCATTTTTATATTTATTTTAGGCTTATTTGGACTTAATCTATATGGTTTTTTGAGTATCTTTATTATTTTCTTATTTATTTAATTTATTATTTTATTTTAACTGTTCACTGGTAACGTAGAGGTCTTATAAACTTTTAGGGTATTACATACCATCTTCCATGCATCAATGACTTATTTGATTATCTTAGGGGTGCCAAGGTATTTTTGAAGATTGATTTGAGATATGGGTACCATCAGCTAAGAGTTAGGGAAGAAGATGTGTAGAAGATTGCATTTCATACTAGATATGGGCATTACGAGTTCTTAATCATGCCATTTGACATGAAAAATGCCCCAGCCATGTTTATCAACCTCATGCAGAGAGTTTTTCGGCCATATCTCGATCCTTTTATGATTATCTTCATCGATGACATCTTGATCTAGCACTTGAGGATCGCACTACAGACCTTGAGGGAGCATGGGTTGTATGCCAAGTTCATCAAGTGCAAGTTTTGGTTATCAGAGGTCCAATTTTTTGGTCACGTGATTAGAGTTGAGGGTATTTTTGTTGACTTCACTAAGGTCGAGGCGATTATTAGCTAGCTGAGACCTACCATAGTGACTGAGATCCACAGCTTCTTGGGTTTAGCAGGCTATTATCGTCGTTTCGGCAAGAACTTCTCGAGGGTTGTAGTTTCGATAGCAAAGTTGACCAAGAAGGATATTCCATTTGTGTGGACTGATAGTGCAAGGATGCCTTTCTTAAGCTTAAACGAAAATTGACATCAGCTCCAGTGTTAGTGTTGCAAGAGCTCTGCCGAGAGTTAACTATATACATTGATGCATCACAGATAGGCCTTGGCTATGTATTGATGCAGGATGACAGGGTTATTGTTTTTGCCTCACGACAGTTGAAAGTTCATGAAAGGAACTACCTTATACATGACCTAGAGTTGGTCGCAGTAGTATTCACAATTAAGATATGGCGACATTATCTTTATGGCGAGCATTTTATGCTCTTTTCAAATCACAAGAGCATCAAATATTTGTTATCACAGAAGGATTTGAACATGAGACAAAGGCGATGGACGGAGCTATTGAAGGATTATGACTTCAATATTGAGTACCACTCCTGAAAGGCTAATGTAGTGGTTGATGTTTTGAATCAGAAACAGGTCAAGACTGTATGCATGGCTAGAAATATGTCTCATGAGTAGATGATAATAGATCTTGCCACGATTATAAGTATCCATGAGTCATCTTCTAAGGCCAGAGTCAATGCACAAATTACAGCTCAACCAGTTCAGGTTCAGGAGATCACGGAGGGATAGCCTTCTAATGTGGATAATAACATGTTCAAGGCTTGGGCAAAAGACACTTCTCGTGGAGAGTGGTTACTTGATTTAAAGGGTACATTGAGTTTTAGGAGATGGCTATGGATACCAGATGATGCTAGCTTGAGATGTAGTGTGCTCGAGGAGCTATACCGATCGAGATATGTTATTCATCCAGGTAGTAATAAGATGTACGAAGATGCCAAACATACGAATTGGTGGCCTAGGGTGAAATGGGACATAGCGGTCTTCATTAAACGATGTGATATGTGCCAACAGGTTAAGGCTGAGCACCAGAGACCTGATGGATCCTTACAATCCTTATCTATACTTGAGTAAAAGTGGAAACAAATTACCAGGACTTTGTTGTCGGACCACCTCGTACGTAGCGGAGGCATGATATTATTCGGGTAGTTGTGGACCATTTGACGAAGTCTGCCTACTTTCTTCCTATGCATAGCAAGGATTCAATGAAGTGATTGAGCCTACTTTATATTAGGGAGATTATGAGGCTCCATGGAGTTCCCCTGTCCATAGTCTTCGACAGAGACACTAGGTTCATATCCCGATTTTGGCAAGCATTATAGGCTTAGTTGGGGATGAAGGTGAACCTTAGCACAACATTCCATCCGTAGAGTGATGATCAGTCTGAATGAGTGATACAGATTATAGAGGATATGTTGCGATCTTGCATTTTGGACTTCAGTGCTAGCTAGGAGGATCATTTAGCCTTGTGCAAGTTTGCTTATAATAACAGCTATTAGTCAAACATCAGGATGACACCATTTGAGGTGTTGTATGGTCGACCATGTAGATCCCCTACCTATTGGGCCAAGACTGGTGACAAAGCAGTCTTGGGCCCCGCTTTCATACATGAGCAGAATGTGAAGATATAGAAGATTTGATAGAATATGAAGGTTGTTCAGGACCGATAGAAGAGTTATGCTAAATAACTGAAAAGGGTCCTTGAGTTTTAGGTTGGCGACCATGTCCTCCTTCGTATTTTGCCTCGAAAGGGGCAAACACACTTCAGGGTTTCAAGTAAGTTCGCACTGAGATATGTTGGGCCTTTTGAGATCCTTGAGAAGATTGGCCTTGTTGCTTATCGATTAGCATTGCCGCCACAACTATCGGGTGTGCATAGTGTGTTCCATACTTCAATGTTGAGAAAATATCACTTCGATCGCTCGCATATTATTGATTGGAGGCACATCAACTTGTGAGAGGACTGTACATACGATGAAATGCCTATGGCCATTATCGATCAAGCTATGAGGAAGCTGTGCAACAAGGAGATACCGATGGTACGAGTGCGCTGACAGTTCTATAGTGTTGAGCATGATACATGTGAGAGAGGGGATTTCATGATTCGACATTATCCTAAGTTGATAAGTGTTTCTCCTTCACTTATATTATCTACATCATTTATAAATTTCGAGGATGAAATTATTATAAAGGGGATACACTATGATGGCCATATTTTGGAGACACAAAATTTATGGTAATTTTATCTAATTTTAACCATTTACTTGAAAAAAAAATTAGATTAGTTGAGGAATATAATTTTTTGAAGGAGAATACATTAATATATTGAGAAAATATGATTTTTAGAGTGATTATTTAATTTTAAAAAGAAATATTAATTTTTTGAAAAATTATTTGATTTTGAGAGAGAAAATGTTAATTTTTGGGTTGAATATATAATTTTTGGAAAAAATGTTTAAATATTAGAATTGATGGTATATTTGAAAATTTGGAAGATACTGGTGGCTTAATGAATAAATAAAATAAAATAATATATATATATATATATATATATACACACGCACAAAAACAATAAGAAAATGGAGAAAAAGAAATGAGAAAAAAAGGAGGGGCAGCCCAAGCCTGCAAGCTTGGGTTTGAATCAAGCATGGGCCGGCCCATGCGCCAGCCCAGTGCCTAACTCCTCCTTCCTACTCTCTTTTCTGCATTTCCTCCATTTTTTTATAATTTCAATTGTGAAAACCAAGTTTTTGTTCCTGTTTTGAGACATGGTTTTGACCATCCGACAAGACTCCTGGCTAGACCGATGAGCATGAATAATAAGGTACCTTGCATGGCAACCCATGAGCCACGTAGCAATCCATTTTGCTATGCAAGAGTGCTCAAACATGCAACAAAACCAAGTTTTTGAACAGATTTTTCGGTTGCAACAAGCCATATTCAACCACCCATAGCTTTTTTGTCCCAACTCCAATTCTATGGTCTTACAGCCATTGGAGAGCCCTCATTACACTCTCTAAGTCCATCCTTACCTTAACTCCAAACCCCCAGCTGTTTGAAATAGAAATGACCATGAAACAGGGCTGTTCAACATAGTTGGGAACTGGAAACTGTAGAAAACAGTGTTGATCCAATCATTCAAGGGATGGTTCCTAACCCATTCGAGGTTGGTTTTTGAGGTAAAACTACTCGTTTTAATCCTTGTTATATTTACTTTAAGTTCCATGTATTGAAAACCAAAATTGAACACTTGAATGTGTTTTACAAGCTCTCGAAGTGGGTTGCTTACGACGTGCGATAGCAAAAGTGTTGTTGGAACCAAATTTGAGGCAATGGTTGAGGCAGTTAGAAATGTCCATTTGGGTTGAAACTTGGGATGATTAATCATCTCATTTCAGGCTACAATAATGTATAAACCCCGTATCCTAAGCCTCTGTATTCATGATTTTCTATATATGCAAAATTACCCCAAAACATGAGTATTCTGGTACTAAAAATTTTATAGTTTTGTTAATACTTGTCAAGTGTTTGAGGGTATGTTTGGCTATGATTTTAGCCTTAAATTCTTTTTGTTTCGAACGGGTCTTAATTAATAAATGTTCAGTGATCTAAAACCTTATAAAATGTGTATCAAAGAGCCTTGGATTAATGGTTTAATGGGAGTAATTAGACACTTGAAAATCATAAAAATCATGAGCATTAGAAGAATTTGTTATATAGTAGGGACTTGGTGTACCAACTTTCATGCAATTGATTGACCAAAATTTGGTATTTTGAGATGAGATTTGGTGGATACATTACTGGTTATGTCCAAAATGAGTGTACCAACTTTCATGCAAAATGGACATGGTTAAATGGGTCAATTAATACACAATGTGATTGCCTGTCACATTAAATTCGAGATTTTACAGTTACCGATATTCCACTTAAAAACCATATCAAATGAGGTCCAAACATTACAATCTAAAATTCTAGTGAATGTTTAAAGGGTGTAGAAAAATTAAGAAATTTGTTGGGCAGGTAGAACACAAAATTGGAAAATTGACGAATGTGGGAAATTAGAAATTTTGACCAAATTGATCCAATTCGGCCGAATTTGACCCAAATTGACTAAGTTGACCAATTTTGATCAATTGACTAATTTTGACTAAATTTGACCAAGTCAAATTTGGGTTGACTAAGATCGGTTAGGGTTTATAGAACTAGAATTGAGCCACATTTTACAAATGAATTGAAATAGAGTTTAAATGACACAGATTTGAGCGTATGTTGCGAGATTGGGCCGAGTGTTGACGGAACATTGATGCATGGGACACGATATGAGTAGATTAATTCAGGTGTTACTTTAATTAGTATTCCCTGCATAAAATGTATGTAAAATTATATTGGTTAAATGGCTTCATGTGATTGAGATACATCAAATTGGTTTTGAAATATATAGATGTACATCGATAATAAGACAATAGGCTCAAGGTCCGAGTACAAGGTCAGGGTACACGATGTGATTGAGATTTAGACTCAACGTCTGAGCATCGGGGTAGGGCATATGATCAGTGTGCCTAACAGACCTACTTGAGTGATGACACTTGAGGCCCAACCGCGAGGATAGGGTATTCAATGAATATGTCTGACCCATGACCGCTTGAGTGGCTAATATGCCTGACTCATGACCCACTCAAGCGATGACTATAGGGTTGGATTTGATGATTTGAAACCCTAGCCCAGATACAATTTTTAATTAGCATGTATTCAACTGTTCTTCTTTAACTACTGTGTTGTTTATAACTATTTTACTACATGCCCTGTTATTAAACATTGTTTCACCATTACTGTTCATGCATACATATATTGTTTTGGAATGCTAGTTATATGTAATATGCTGGTGTTACTACTCACTAAGCTACGTTGCAATTTTAGGCTCATTACTCTATTAACATTTCTGGTTCCTCAGTGGCTAATAAAGGGAAAGGCGTGGTGATAGCTTAGTCCCTTGGCAGTTCATTTTCCTTTTCTTGGTCTTTTGTTAGAGGTTGGTTATTTTTTTGTATATGTAAATAATGGTCACCTGTGTATTTTTAAAACAAGACAGTCTGTAATATAAATGATAACTCTCTATAATTGTTGCGTACTTTCCCACTTAAATTCTAAAATTGTTCTGATATCAATTGTTGAAATTAGAGATGCTTAACAATGATTAGGCGAACATGACATGGTGAGTGAGTTCATCAGGTCATGGTGCCGGTCGAACCACCCTTTGGCCTAGGGAAGGGGCCCTGACAATGATAGTTTTCCAAGTTTGAAGAGTGCCTTGCTTCTCCTCTTCTCTTGTCAAAACCCATGCATAGGAAACCACTATACACATCTTCCAGTCTATGTGGAGCTCAATGATTAGCTCAGCTCTAATTAGGAAAGAATAGGGAAAGCAAAAGCTAGTATATTGCATAAGCAAATCTCTACACAAGTCAAAAACATATTACCTACAGATTGAACTTGCCTTAACACTAGAAATTTTAGCATGGAAGTTAAGGCTTATTTCCAAACACACCCAATTCTTGTCCTTACTTTTGAGACACCGCAAGTATACAGTCTCACAATAGTAATATGACGATATTAATCAAAGATGGTCCTCAAGAAATAGCTTTAAACCAATAATCTTAAATCCTGGTACACTATTCGTTGAAACTTTATTAAGGCTACACAATATAATTTGGACGTAATTAAACTAAACAAAAGTGAATTTAACTAAGACTAGATTGAAACGAATATGATATAAATATCTAGGATTGTAAATCTTATGTAATCCCCTTTAATTTCTTATTTTTGTAGGTTATAGCACTGTTAGTAAAACATTCTCCCAAGTGTATTCTAATACCTCTTAGTATATTCCCTAATAACCTCTCCCCTAGTGTATTGTAGAATAATCAACACTGTAATCCAATTTTAACGTGCAACCTCCTATAAAATCAAAGATCTCTTGATTCAGTCAATCTTTCTAGGTCTATGTTTAGATTATCAAATTATCAAACATCTCTTCTGAGTTAATCTAACAATCTTATATCATCCTATCTATGGGCAGTGGACAAGAAGCATTAAACACACAAAACATAAAACAAACTCAAAAATAGATCAATTAAAATAGGAAATAAAAGGTTCCTACAATTGAATTACATCCTAGATTAAAACCTTTTAGCCTGCCTATTGGGACCCATTCTAAAACATTACATGCGTGGTCTGACCGGCACAATAGTCAGATAAGTATACTCCTTAGTCAAACTTGTCGACTACTGCTAAGCCTTACCATTGAAACCTTTATAGTATTCAGAGTGCAACAAAAGTAAGATAAGCAAAATAATGTAACAACAGCGGAAGTCTTTAACATTAATTACATTACTAGAGTTCAATTCAACTTTACATTTTTAAAACTTGTATGTATTGATTTAAAATACCAAAGTAGCAAAATAACAAAACAACTTACTAGGGATAGGTTGAAAAATCATGCGCACTACATGTCTTTCCCCTTATCCACACCGAACAGACCTAAAATGTTAAGAGTAGTGAGCTCGATATCCACATGAGCCCAGTGAGTAGCAATAGATATATCTACTTAAAACTAGCATTCTATGTGCAATGCAACATGCAACATTTCAAGCATTCAAATAAAATGCAACAATGAATACCATGTAAAATCATTCATATAAAAATGCAACAGCATAATATGGTATGAAGTATGTCATGATTCAAGGGTCCAGTATCTAAACTTGGCCCCCTTTTTTCACTTTAAGGATCTTCTGGTCATACTGCCATTTTAGATAGACATAACCAATCATCCAGGCCATACTACGATATTAATCAACGATCATGGGCCACCGACCAAGCGATATTATCGTATCTCGACGATAATAGCCCACCGACCAGGTGGTACAGTCGCCACCCACGAACCAGTAAAGTGTGCCATGCACCACTCTAAATACATCCATAGAGCGTATCAACATACCACTCTTATCTCAGAACTATCATGGTCCAATGTCTGCACCTCGGAACCTCTCATTACTAGGCCAGGTCAGCACATTTGAAGACTTGTCGATCAGTCTTATCTCAGAGTTGTTACAATCCAATGTTCACACGTCGCAACCTCTCATCCTAGGGCCAGGTTGGCACATCTGAAGATCTGTCAATTAGCTCTATCTTAGAACTATTGTGACGCAATGTCCATACCTCGAAACCTCTCATCCTGAGGCCAGGTCTGCATATCAAAAGATTTGTACTCGTATCTCAAGCCTTGTCTCACTTAGAGTGGCACAATGGCCAACGCTATTGAACCGATATTGTCCCACATTTTGACAGCTCGCCCACACAAGAGGCTGACCGGGTAGTGGGTTTTGTCCCTGGCAAAACTCGAACATGAGTGCCCCCCAGAGGCCTTGTCTCAATGTAATAGGCAATGCATGTGACATACAATTATGCAACAACCATAAGTAGAATAAAAGATTAAATAAATATATCAAATTATTACTCATAGACTAAATCGACTACTGACGCTCTCCTAGTCGTCGATCGCGTCTCTCGAGCCCAAATACCGAAAGTTCACACTGTTAACACGTGTTCCGCTTTTGGTATACACTACGCAACATCTTTACAAATCCGCTGTAATATCCAATAAATAGGAAAAATTAATTATTGTCTATATTACGCATTTTTTTATGTGAAGTAATTCATAATGCTATGCAACATTAATTATAGATAATGTTATATTTATAATATTCATAATCAATTTTATATATATATATATATATATATATATATATATATATATATATTATTAACTTATACATTTTTTCTTCTAATTGCATAAATGCAAATTTAATATACATATTGATCTCCAAAAATCTTAATTTTAGTGTCATTAAGTTTAGAATTTCATTTTGGTCATTTCAGTACTCCCCAACTCAAATTTCAATGATAATAGGTATACCCCTTATGTGTCTACTTTCAATAATTATAAAAACTTCATAGGATTCACATAGGCACAAATAATATACATATTTACGTTCTACTCGTTAATTTGAACACAATACACACACACACACACACACACACATATATATATATATATTGTGTATTTATACTTCTGAAAATATATACCATAATTTTGGGTTTTGTAATAGACTAACACATTTAATAGAAATTATACTAGAAAAAATTGAATTTCATAACTTCAATAACAATACTAAATCGAAGAAGTGAAAATATTTTACCCAAAGTGACGAATTTCTACCATAGGGGCGGCTCTTTTTTTTTCCTTTTCCCTTTTTTTTCTTCCTTTTCTTTCCTTTTTCTTCCTTCTCTATCGGTTCCCTATTGAAATATGAGCAACTAATGAAGTGAGGGAATGGCTTTTTATAGCAAATTTGGGGTGGGTCCCATTGGCAATAAGTCAAAAATAGTAGCTCCTTATCTTGTACATATCATATGTATGATCTTGTTATTATTTATTTATTTATTTATTAATTATCCATCCAACTCACCTAAGGTTATCGACTTAATATATTTTCATTCATTTATTTTTCTTTTCCACTTAAGGCTATCGTCAAAAATTGTGTATTATCATTTAATGCACACATTAATTTATATAATTCCCATAAAATTATGTATTCTCATTTATAATTCATTAATGGATACATGAAAATACATGTCAAACCCATTGACTCATTGTCCAAAAATACGGGTCGTTACACTGCCATTGAGTTTCTGACACATAAAATTAAAGTAAACATGTATGAAATTGTAAAAAATATGTGATCTCTTTATCTTTACTTTGCTTCATTCTTTGATCAGTCTCTTTGTTCTCTATCAGTTTTCGAGCCTCTTTAACTCTATCTCACTTTTCTATTTATATTTGAGCACTTTCTCCCTTCAAATCACGAGCTACAAACCCTAAGAATATGTTTGTAATCACACTACTACTGTAGCACATCATGGTAGTCTCGGCTACTTAAAAATTCAAAAATTCACAAAAAATTGTTCAAAATCGCACCATTGCGGCAGCCTACCACAATAATGCTTCTGTGCATTGAATTCTTCCTCTGGTCACCATGGTAGGCTACTGCAGTAGTAAATCTCTGCAATAGCTTTTGTTCTAGTTACTACATGTAATACCCCAGATTTTTGCGAGCGCCCCACGTCACGAGCAAACATAGAATAAAATATTATTTCCTAAGAAAATGAGAAATTAAAATAAAGATAATAATATTATGAGCTTTGCAAATTATAAATATGTGAAAAAAATAAATTATTTTATAGCTTATTCGGATGAGCATGACGATGCGAATGATTCTAAATCGAAAGCGAGACGACGCAAGTGAAGTGGAAATGAAAAATAGATTATTTGATCGAAATAAATAAATGAAATGAATAATAATTGATATTATTAACATATGTAAACTCATAATAAAGGTGGCAAAAAAAATACATACAACGTTATAAGTTTATAATAAGGGTAAATGAATATTAAGTTATAATAAGGTTTTATATAAATTAGAATAATTAGTATGCTGCGTTTGAAAAAAAAAAGAAAAAAAAATTTCCAGAAACTTGTTTGGCCGAACAGAGCATGAGTAGCGTAAACTGGAAGCCCGAATTTTCTGGTTGTTTTGGTTTGATCGATGAGAAGATGAATCAAGAGAGTTCTGGGAACGGATTGGCGGTGGTTTATAAACACAGAAGGGACCAGATTTATCTGGTTTTGAGGGGGCGGTGAAAGAAAGACATAAGAGGAAAACTGAGGAAGAAGACGTTGCAGCTGCTGCTGCTATTGCAGCTGAACGAACAGGAGAGGGAACCGAAAGCTGATTCATGCATGAAGACAGAACAACTGCAGTGTGAATTTGATCCGTGAGCTGCTGCAGGTGGTGTGTGTGTCGTTGCTGTGATGGGAAAACAAAAACAGAGAGCAGCTGGTACGTAGGGACGAAAACAGAGCAGCATAGTTTGCTGCTGCTGTTGCTTACTGGCCGCCGAACAAGAAGAAGGAAGAAAAAACAGCTTTGCTGGTTATGCCGGCCCCTGCTGCTGGAAGTTAATGCTGCTGGCCGTGGGAAGCTACTGGTAAGTGTGAGGCTGGTGCGTCGAGCAGAGGAAGGGAAGAAAAAAAAAACAGAGCATGGACGTTCCATCTGCTGCGGTCATTGCAGCCGCTGCTGCTCTGTTGTTGTTGGCTACGAATTGAAACGAGGGAAAAGAGGAGAACCGAGCTGCTGGTGTAGACGAACTGAAACGAAGAATGATGATCCTGGTTGCTGGTTTTGGTTGTGTTCAGCACAGAGTTGAAAGGAAAAGGCAGCTGCTACCGTGAACTGAAGGAAGAATGAAGACGAAGAGCAGTGTCTATTTGGAAACAGAGAAGATGAAGACGCTGCAAGGTGAACAAAGAACGAGGACGAGAAAATACAGAGAAGAAGAAGAACAACTACGTGCATTTCAATTGCTTGGGTTGGCCGACTGGGAAACAGGGGATGTAAAGAAACGAATTGCTGGTTTTGGAACCTTCTTCTCTGGTTCATGAGTGTGTGGGGCACGAGTGAATTGGAGTAGTATCTGTTTTTAAGGGAGTTGGGAATTGTTTAACAAAAGCTAACAGGACCATCATCAGTTTGAAGCTCCAAAAATCCTGGTTTTTTACGATTCGGTCGGCTGCTGCGAACAAAGAAGGTAAGAAAGATTATGTTTTATTTTGATTGCTATATACCCGATTTTGTGGGGCGTTGAATGAACGATTGGAAGAATTTTACATAATTAAATAACATGACATGGGTTAATTGAATAAAAACTTCGGTAATGATTTTATTTGGTCAATAACAGAGGAATGTTAGTTAAAGAAGGAATCAAATTGTTAGACTCAAATTTTGGTTTTGATTGTTATTGAAGAGGGAAATTTTTAATTTTGGTCCAGAATTGAAGGGACGTTAAAACTAATTGAAGAAAAAGTTAATATTTTAGAAAAATGGATTCAAGAATGTAATCAACAAATATTTTCGAAAATCTTAATGGACCCATAAAATAACAAAGAATATTTTAGTATGAAAATAATAATCACCATAATAGTAATAAACCTTAGTAAACTTTAATTTCTTATAGGGAAGAGATTAGAAATTTCAAATGCAAAAAGGCTAAAGTTTTGAAAATTAAAAGTCTTATTTTGTTCGTAATTATTTTATGAATAATTTATTTAAAACATAGACTAAGAAATTGAAGAATACATAATTAACAAGTGCATGAAGTGATTACAAAAATCACTTTGATTAGTTAAAAGGATTACCAAATTATAAGTAGTGAAATTATTATGAACTTTAGTTAAGAAATTATCATAATATAATTACTATTGCAGATCGACTTTCTTAGGATGATCACTCGCGACGAAGAGAAAGAGGAACGTTCGAAAATCCAGGTGGGCATGACTTCCTTGCTCATCTGTATTATATGGATTTAAGATTCAAAGCATTTGTGTTTAGTAGAAAATTGATTGAAACTGTTTGTTCTATGTGGATGATGTGTGATCTATGATGATTTATTTTGACTCATGCATAATCATCTCATTCCATGATTGAATATAATGATTTGCACTGAGATTTACTGAATTATAACATGCATGAAAAGAAAGATGTGCATTTGAATGTCATTGGTCATTCATGCGCGTTATCATGTTGACTTACAAGCCAAGTTTGAATTATATTCTTTAGTGTATATATGATGCCGGATATGTTTGAGATTGTGTGTAAAACTAAAATAAGATGATGGTTTATTAAGAATCCACGTACTGGTACGATTGACAAGCCTGAAGCGGATCAAGGTGGCATCTCCTATATGTCACTAATAGAGATCATCGAGCTACAAGGCGAATCTTAGGTATTCCTACCCGGAGCTGACTGTGTCAGCTCGAAGTCTTTGGGAGATGGTACGATGCCTAGGTAAGTAAGCTCCCTTAGGCTGTGATGTGAGTGTCGATTGATTTTAGATGGTTATTAGAACCTCTGAGATTAGATTGGATCACAGAGAATACCGAGAGGCATCTCAACCCTCTTCCGGTCTGAGACTCCGACTAAAACAAATAAATGTTTGAAACGCCTAATGTTTGAAAGTGTTTGTAATGTTTTGGATTGGGTCTGTACAATGCATCTAATGTGTAGGATCGATCCATTGAGCTTTCGAGCTCACTCCCACTTTATTTTTCAAGTACTCCTGGACGTAGAGTATGTTTGCTTATGTCAGAAGACTCGCACTCTTATTGGACACCTCATGGGGAGGTTGTCCGGGATATGTGATTTAGAAGTCATATATTATGCATTTTACTAGATTGTTTTAATGTGAGTACACTGGTTTAACTTTGGTTGTTTTTATTTTAATTGGCTTTCCCTATGCAATGATTTTTGGTTTAAATGAATGGTTTTAAAAGTATTTTGCTGCAGTGCAAATGATTTATTCAAAAAAATTATTGTGATTTTCTATCTTGCACAGCATAATTTTATAGACATTGACTCGATAACAAATGGTTATGAATTTGATTTTGAAGAAAGAGAGTTTGACAGAACGAAATTTTCAAGTAGCATCTTAATTTTCATCGGACGACGATCCACACGTGAGGTAACACGTGAACGGAGGTCTGGTTGAAAGTCGGGGTGTTACACTACAATAGGGTGTCTTACCAATGATTCTACACCGTTTCCTTCATTTCTTCACTTTTGGTTACCGCTGTAGCGTAATTTTTCTACTATGATAATGAGTGGAATATCTACAATACTAACTTTTCCAACCTTCTACCTCGTGTATACACATCTCCAACTAATCTGACCCTACACAAACAATTGAAAAACTCTCTCGGGCATTATATCACAAGTAAAGATGTATATAAAAAATATTGAAATTATCAAAATGACAGAATAAACATACAATTCTTAAATAAATGCTCATGCACCTAGTTATAATCAAATATGCTCCGATTCAAAAACATATGCAACATGCCTGAAATATGGATTGTATGCAATGCAACTAATACTTACTAAACACCTAATCAGAAAATTATTGCAAAAATTGAACATGCCAAGGTGACTCACAAAATAGGCAATCGAGTTGTGCAAATTCGATGTAACTTATTGCCTACGAACCTTAACTAAGGGATACACTCTCGCTAATTTCGTTAAGTAGTTTATTGGGGGAGTGGATGACCCGAATGAGGAAGAGTAGACCAAAAACTTGGGGACCTTATGTGGGATGGCTCTTTTTGCAAATAGCATAGTGGTGCTTGATTAGAGTTAGTATCACAGGGGGAAGAAACACCTAGAGGCCTTCTAGTTCATATTTTCAACTTCCAAAAATGAACCTGGAGCAAAATGATAAAATTGTAGAACATAATTTAAATATGTACATGTATTTTTATGCCAAGATACATACATACATATATATATATAAGGTTCACATAATTGTGAATTTACAAATTGGCTTAAAAATATATATGTGTTGGTTAACTGATTATTAGATATTTAAGGGAGAAAATTATTTAAAAATCTTTTACTCTTTGAAAAGAAGTATGTTGATCATTAATATTAATTATTATTATTACTTTTCTTATGTTTATTTGTTAATATAAATCTTATGATGAGCGTTGTTACTATCAGAATTGCATAAAAAGTTGCAATGTATAGTATAATCTTGAAGTTTATATGATAAATTATATGTTATTAAAATATTCAAATGTCATGATATGCAATATTATGGAAGATATTATTCGCTTCCCCTATAATATAGTCATAAAGTTAGAAATAATAATTATCATTATTTTATGCCATTTTTAAAATGAATGCTATTTTGATTTATAATTCTAATTATATGAGTATGATCAAATGTATGAAATATGAATTTTACAAAGGTCATGCGCACAGATGATAAACTGAACATGAAAAAGGCTTAGGAAAAATAAATATAATGGTTTTGTAACAAATTAATAAGTTAAAGGCCTAGTTAAGATTTTTAAATATCACAATGATCATATTCTCAGTTACGTTCATGTATCATCAAATGATTGATCTTTATTAAGCCTCATTAATAGAAGAAAAAAACTACGAAAATTATTAATAACTTCCGAAGAGCAATTCGTATATTTAGAAATGAAACATAGTTTATAGTGGCGAATATTGCCTTATATCTTGCTTGAATAATATTTGCGCAAAAAGATATGATATATTGAGAAATGTTCTCATTTATTTTTAGGCAAAGAGAGAAATTCAAAAGAGTTTATAGTTTTCTTGGAGCGTAAAATGATATTAATTGAAATATATTGTGATTGAGTATTAGAAGTTCTTTGACACAACTATATTATATTTTGACGAAAGTTACCAAAGTTTGAGCACTCAATCATATTTTAAATATTGATATTGATGTCAAGATTTTTTTGAACCCTCGATTACATAATTGACATATGTATAATGAATCAATTTTCTTGTCGTTAGGGAGAGAAGTATCAAGTTAAAATAATGATATATAAAATTGTTAATGCAATATGGGGGTATTTACTAGAATATCAATGGAAAATAGTCAAAAGAGTTCAAAAGATTTGTGCAATAAATACATATGATGCACAAATGCTTTATGGTACACTTGAACTATGATTAACTAGTCAAATCTAAGGACATAATTTTCTACAAGAAAAAGAAATATTCAAAATTTTTAGAGAGAAATAAGGCAATAAATAAAAATGTATGAATATCCTTAAAGAAACATGAATATTTTTTTGAAGAAATATGAGCTCTAAATGAAGATATTTTTTGAGAAAAATAAGCTTGATATTTGCATCTAGTAGATAAATATAAGTACGCCATGGAAAATAAGTTTGAAATTTACATCCAGTAGATAAACATAAATATGCCTCATAAAGAGATTATTCCAATAAATTAATATTCCTTAAATAGAAGTTGATTTGTACGAGGGCATTTTATAAAATTCATGTATATGCGACGTGAATAATGTTGCTCTTAATATTTTAAGAGTGTCATTTTGATAATGGGGGATCTCAAATCATAAAAGAATGTCAACAATGAAAAAATAGAAAAGGAGCAAAATCATATAGCTACACTTGTTAAAAGCTCCAAAGTCATTTGGATAAGAAGTCCAAGCACGCCTAAAAAAGTGAGCTATATTGGCTATTTTGAGAAAATATATTATCCATGTGTGATGACCCATGTTTTGATACACAAAAATATTCGGGTTCGATATATGTATTTTCTAAAATTTTTAATGGAAATAAAATGATTTACCTCAATTTTTCTTAATTTTATATTATTTATTGAAGGAAAATGAGAAAATGGGAAAAAAAAATACAAATTTGAGGAGAAAATATGTGAAATTAGAAGGAAAATGTATTTTCTTGAGAAAAATAATTTTTGGGACTGATTGTCGAATTTTTAGAATTTTTATGAAATTTTTGGTGTAATTAATAGAATTTTTGGGAAGAAAATGTAATTTTTGGTGAATTTTTCAATTTTAGGAGAAAATAATGAAATAAATGATAGAATTTGATGTACAATGAAAATTTTCGATGTGAAATAAGGATCAAATAATTTTTGATGATTTTAGAAAAAAAAATGCTAGATTTTGAGGTATATATGTATATATATACAAAAGGGGGGAATGTGAAAAAAAAAAGTTAAATAAATAAATAAAATGTGTTGATAGGGGGCTTGGGCCTAGGCACTGGACCTGGGCGGCCCAGGCCCCCAGCGGGCTTGGTGCATGGGCCAGCCCGACTAGGCTGGCTAGCCCGTGTGCACCCCAAACCCAAGCCCCCCAATAGGTTGTCTTTTTACCAAATTTCTAGCCAATTCTTATGATTTTCAGCCATGAAACCATGAAATTACATGGTTTTAAAGCTCATGGTATTGCCATCCCATCCCACCTCATGAAGTGGCCAATGGCTAGTGCCAACTAGGCACCATGCATGGAGACTTGAGAGCCACGTGGATGGCCACGTGTGTAACAACCCGTAATTTTTATAACATATAAATTAATTTAAATAAAGGTAAATGTGTATAACTACACGTATTTGTACAAACCACTTGTGTACATACGTGGTAATTATATACAGGATTACTACTACAATTTACTGATATAAATTAGTTAAACTATATTATTTATAAAATATAATGTATAAAGAGGTTTAGAAAAAGAAATAAACGAATTTTTAAAAATACTAAATAAATATAAAAATGTTCGGAAACAAGATTTAAATGTTTATTATAATATTTATTAAAGAAATAAAATAAATCACGTGCTTGAAGTTGGAAAAAAATCGGAAAACAAAAAGGTTACTTATGGGGTCTTTTTGAACTGATTTTGAAAAAAAAGAGAGAACTGGGGCAAAAATATTAAATAATAATAATAATAATAATAATAAATAATATAAATATATATATAAAAAAGCAACGGATCCTCATCTCCTTTTCTCTTTTTTTTTCATTTCACGTCCAAACCGTCAGAAAGAGGAAAAGAGAAGGAAAAAGAGGAAAAATCCGATTTTTCGCCAGATTCGTCGCACCGGTAAGTTAATCTTCCAAATTCTAGTTACAAAAACGCTAATTAAGCTTCGTACTACAATCCTATCGATGTAATTTTTAGTAAAATTGGTGTTTTATACCGTACCCAAAAATTGGGTATTTTTCCACCGTGAGTAAAACTCAGCAAAAGTTATACCAAAACACTCCTGGTGATGAATAGATCCCAGATATGTGGTTAGATTGTGTTAGTTTGCCCTGTAGATTCCAAAATAAATACCCAAAGTTTTATAACCTCTTGATAGGCTTTTGATGGTGCTAAACCCCAATAAAGGTTTGATTGAAACCTATAGGAATGTAGAGAATGAAAATACGTACCCATTGACACCAAATTCATGAATTTTGGATATCAATTGGAATTTTGGTGAACGATTGAGCAATGAGA
>JAJIYU010002722.1:0-29150 GCA_030144865.1 Tinospora cordifolia | reverse complement strand
TGTGTGTGTGTGTGTGTGTGTGTGTGTGTGTGTTTGTTACCTTTCGTGTGATCAATTAAGTGGACATGCAAAGATGCTTCTATCTGGTGGTTGATTTATTTTTTGTTTTGTATACTTTATGTTGAAAAGATGGAATTTGACCTTGTTTCTTATCTTCACCTTTCTTTCACTGTTGTAAGTTAACTTACTGTAATTCTTATGTTTCTGTTTAATATTGCAGTCAACTTGATAACAATTACTTTGAAGGGACAATCCCGGCTTCCTATAGCAACATGTCAAACTTGTTCAAATTGTAAGGATATTTTACATGTTTACTTCATTGTCAAGATAAATATTCAGATGGGGAATTGCACAAACTTTTGCGTGAGACTATGTATGCATTGCAACTATACTCAACTGAGCTTTTTCCAACATATGAGAATCTTAACTGGATTATTTCTTGTGTGTAATATTCAAAAAAGGGGTCTTCCTTGATAGCTATGGAAATGGACGAGTGTTCTTCTCTTAGATCCTTTGTTTCTAGTCGCACTATCTAGAATTTAGGACCTAGGGCAGCAAAGATTGCCAAAGATCCTAGTCTCACCAAAATCTTCACACCATGCTGTGTCTTTTAGCTCATTCAAACTAATATCATGTATTCTCTGTCTCTGTGTCATGTCCAGTGGATACCTAACAATTCATTCTGTTTTATTGTTTAGCATATGGAGAAAACTGGGAGAATGGAGTGTGATCATGTGTAAAAAATTTGCATTCCAAATGGAGGAGAATCTGTGAACATCCCACGTTCCTGATTATCTCTCCTTTTTCTTGTGCTCTCTTGTTCACCTCGTGCCCTTCTTTCTAACGGTGTCATCACTGCTCAGTCCATTTCCTTAAGCAAGCCATACATTTCCTATATTTTGTGAATTCTGAGATAAATTCTCTGGCTTATGGCCTGATTTATGCTCTAGAATTCTTGATTTTATATGCAAGTTGTACTAGTTATCACCAAATTTAGCATATCTTATTGAGATTCATCTAATGATATCTGGTTGATGGGCTCACTGGATTTTTATGGGTTTTTTTTTGTTTTGTTTTTACTTACTTTCAGTCCCCACCCCCGGTCTTCCTCTTGAAAACAATATATATATATATAAACTAATATGCTGAAATTTAGAAGATGTGTATGCAGTCATCCCTTCATCAATGATTTGATTGTTTCTGTATAACAGTGCCCAAACACAATGAAATAGGATAAGTTAAATTCTTCTTGTTTAGAATGAATCTATGCTCTGCCGTAAGTGTTCCAAGACCAATATGGACTCGAGAGAAAGCCAAGATATGTTGTCAATTCCCTTTTACTGCCATTCAAGCATTTTCAATAATCTTTTTTGTTCTTTTCTTTTCCTTTTTTTATTTTTATTTTTTAGAAACCTCCAAGAATTGATTAATTTCCTATATTTTGTTGGCTTGCTAGGAGTCTCAGGAACTGCAATTTGCGAGGACCAGTTCCTGACTTGAGCAGTATTTCTAATCTTGGCTATGTGTAAGTTTGTGTCTTGCCAGTATATTCTTAATTTGCTAAAATATATATTTCAGTCTGCATCGTGTTACCAACAAAACCCATCGTGTGTCTTTGTTGACATAAAACTGTTACTGTGATACACTGAAATTTCAGGGATCTCAGCTGGAACCAGCTTAATGGATCCATACCATCAAATAAACTGTCCGATAATATCACTACAATGTATGAATAGTTCTCCCATACCTGAATTGTTTAAGTTTTCAGTGAAGTACTTACGTAAATTCCATAGGCTTGGGAAAATGTCTTTTAGCGGATTAATTATTTATGTCAAAATCTTCCTATCTAAAAGATACTGATATCTGTCATTTATTGAACAATATGTTCAGCATTCTGTCAAACAACAATCTTACAGGACCAATTCCTTTCAATTTATCCAGTCTTCCTCGTCTTCAGAAATTGTGAGTGTACTTGATCCTATTTCTTTTCTTTTTTTTTTCTTTGGATACCTAAATACATATAGGATATGTCCATCCCTCTCAAAAAAAAAAAAAAAAAAAAAAAAAAAAAAAAAAAAAAAAAAAAAAAAAAAAAAAAAAAAAAAAAAAAAAAAAAAAAACATGATTTGTCCATGTGGTGGTATTTTTCAGTGATTGGTGAAAATTCTGTGGTAGTTAGCTAGAAAGCCAGATGCTGATTCCTGTTGAAATTAAAATTCTTAATTATCTAAAGTCTCTTTATATTGGGATTTCTTTGCAGGTCATTGGAAAACAACTCGTTGAATGGTTCTGTTCCATCCACCCTTTGGCAAAACAGGACTTTCAATGCAACTGAAAAACTTCTTTTGTAAGATTTAAATAGTTAAATACATCATATCTATATGTGTTATTCTTTCCTTGTCATTATCATTCCCATTAGATTACTACTAATTCCAAAAGTTGTAATAGATATTTAAGGGCTCAACAATGTGAATCAAGCGATCATGATGCCCTTTTTCACACGCAGCCCCATCCATCACATGGTGTGACACGGAAATGAAAGGATACTAAACATACAATTGGGAATCAAACAAATGCTTTCACAGAGGCCTGAAACCAAGGGCTACTTTCAACATCACCAAGCTGAGCACTACCCATGTTAAATAACCATTGAACACAAAATCTACGGCCATAGGTGGAGATTTGTAAAATCAGGCTATCTTAATAATTTCAAGTATACTACAAATTTTACCGAGTATCATAGCCTGCTCGTTTGACATGATTTTACCCCTATTTGTGAGAGTCCTATTCATCTGTTTGTTGAGTGGCATCTGTAGTTGTTTTAAGGGAACACTTTACTTGTACTGAATTTCTTTTATATAATTTTGTACTTCAGGGATTTCCAGAACAACCTGCTTACAAATGTTTCGAGCCTTGTTGAACCCCCTGCCAATGTCACTTTCAGGTGTGCTTCTGTCTTTCAAAAACTACAATTATAATTAACTGATTGTAGATTCATGCATTACCTCAGATTTAGATCATGACTTGAAGGGCGTCAAAAATAAATTAAGTTCTGCTCTATTATCACAAATAAATTGCAAACAATGGTAAGCAGGGCTGAACCCATAAGGATTGAGAAAACCAATTTCTATATGAATTTAAGCAAATAAAAGGAGGGGATTTTAAAATTAGACCAAAATTAAAAACTACTTAAAGCTAAATTTAGTGAATGCAACTATTAGAATTCAATGATGAGAAATCTCTAGCCTAATGTATAATCTTAGTTTGGTTTCATCTGAATTGATCATTGATTCAAAAATACATTTTTCATCCTTTAATAAAATGGTTATGGTTGTCAACAAGCTCTACTAACGTCTCCCTTTATTTTTCGATAACCAAAACAAGCTCTTTGATTATTCCCTTATTAATAAATAGCATTAAACAAGCTCTTAAGATTTAATTTATTAATAGCATTAAGCTTCATGAGAGACCACCAATTTTAACTAAGATACTCACAAGTTCGGTTCATTTTGACTAGATTATACATCCATATAACATATGTAGAATATCCTATGTTGAACCTTGTTATTTTACCTCTAAAGGTTAGAGGAAATAAACAATTACAGATGTACCATGCTAAATGGCAATAAATTGATTTGATAATTGAGCAATAGGCCACTTGCATCAATCAACAAAACAATCATGATAATTTGCTTGGAAGATATATAAATATTAAAGAACAAAGAATTTAAAATAAACTATTTAGATATCACAAGTCACAATCCTTGAAGATTCCAGCTTTGATTATTCATGAACTAGAAGAAGAAGCCTAGTTACACATCATGTCTATTAAAAAATGCAGACAAAACTAGTGAGAAGAAGAAGAACCAGCCCTTTCTTTTTCCTCTTCCTTAAAAAGAACTAAGAGTCCCTACCAAGGAGGAGAAGTTAGAGATTAGATTTAGAATCCGCTTGTCCTAGGACTTCCTCTTATCAAAATTAATCTTTCTTAATAATAAATATTCATAATTATACCAAAGAGAGATAAAATAATATATTAAAATCGTCTAGCAACACCTTGGGCCCACAAAATTGTTGGAAAAATCATCTAGCAATAATTTGTCATGTAAAGCGTGGACACACCTTTACTCAAACTGTTCTTTTGTCCACTTTCTGTGCTTGTTCTTAACAACTTCTCAAAATTAGAGAACTTGCTCCACTCTTTCCAAAATTTCACTTTTAAGCTTCATTTGATGAAAATCTCCTCTCTAGTCAACTATAACAGCATTATTCATTGATTACAAGGATTTTAGTATTAAAAACATTTTAGTATAAAATTAATATAATAATATGCAAATCATGAATATTTTTCTAATGGATTTTATTTTCCTTACTATTTCTTGCTAGTACTAATTACTTTGAGCAAGTGATGTTAATGTCCTGTACTGTCAAATTAAGCTATCTATTTGGTTTGGTTGAGAAGCTGCAATTCCGTTAGTGTCATTTATCATGGTTGAGAAGCTGCAATTTTGTTAGTGTCATTTATGATTACTTATATTCAATGTTCAGGCTTCGGGGAAATCCTGTGTGTACAACTAACCTGGTCAACGTAGCTCATTTTTGTGAATCTAAGAATGTGAGTGAGGAGGAAGCAGTGAACTCAACAGCCTTTCCTTCTCATTGTTACAGTCAGTCATGCCCTGAGGACTATGAATATGTTCCAGAGTCGCCACTTCCTTGTTTCTGTGCTGCACCACTTAGAGTTGGACTTCGCTTAAAAAGTCCTGCATTATCAAATTTTCTTCCGTATGAAACCCGCTTTAAAATGGTTCTAGCATCGGCTCTTGACCTAGATCCATATCAGTTATCTATCGATTCATTTATCTGGGAAAATGGTCCAAGGCTGCGGATGTACTTGAAGTTGTTTCCAATGTTCAACAATCGCACCAATATATTTAATGACAGTGAAATTCAAAGAATCAGGAAATTATATGTGGAATGGAAAATTACTGTTGGTGGCTTTTTTGGGCCTTATGAGCTTCTCAATTTCAGTCTGTTGAGACCTTATCGAGAAGATGGTATGAGGTTAAGATTCTGCATTACTTGTTCTGATTTAGCAACTTGTTTTTTTTATTTAAATTGTGAACTACATTCTTTTGCTGGTTCAAAGACCCTGCCTTTGCCCCTGGTATGCTGACCTTTGGAGTGTGTGACATCTTCACAAAGAATTTTTGCATTTTGGTCGGGATTCTTATGCACAAATAAGAACATATATCCAAGAGGTTGAACCCATCGTTTGTTGCTCATGTTGAGGCAGACATTGACAACCCAATCAACTGACTTCTCAGGGGACCAGTTGTCAAAACTGCTCGTCCTTTTCAGTCTTCAGTGTGTTCCCCTATCTTGATAATCCCTTAATGACATGTCCAGCTTTCCTTTTTATTCTCCTTGGTTTTAGCACATTGTTCACAATCACAACCATTACCCCATCTTTACAACTCTGATATGCAACTTGCATCTTCGTCATGGTTCATACTTAATCTTTTGATGCAGTGGATCTTGAATTTTCAAAATCTGGGCTCAGCAAGGGTACCGTTGTTGGCATAGTGTTGGCAGCAGTGGCTGGTGCAGTGACAATGTCTGTAATCGTTTCAGTTCTCATCACTAGAAGATTTATGAAGAGATATCATACTGCCTCAGGAAAACGTTTGGGTAAATGTTTCTAATTCATGATTGCCTTTTTATATATCCAACATTTTTGAAGCAATTAGAAGCTCATTTATGAAACATATTTTCAAGGAAGCTTCACCTTCTTCCCCTTCTTTACTTTGTGGAGATTCTATGCAGTGCCTGAAAGAAGCTGTTGTTTCCAATTGACAAAAACTGATTTTTGATATGGAGCTAGAAAATACTATCCCAGTGTTGCTTCCGAGCTGTATTTAGATAAAACAATCTAATCAGCTTAGTTTTGTTTCGAAGTTCTAATTGCATAGTTACAATGCTTGGTATTTTACCACTGAATAGCTACGTCTCAGCATGCAGAAGACAAGACTTCATATAAAGTATTTCTTGTTTTTTACCATCAAAAACATTTTATCATTTTCAATCAAACTCAACTACTTTTATGCTTTTTGAAGAGTTCATAAATGTAATCACGTGATTCAGAAATTTTAACCGTCTCATTAAGCATTCATTTAAATGGTTTTATTTGATAAATTTGCAATTGTAACTTATAGTTTTTGGTTCCACGAGGCTGGTAACCTAACTAGTGATGAGTCCTCTTGCAATATTAAGCAGACTGTTTGAATCTGTGTCTGTTATCTTTGTTGCTGATGAATCTTGGAATATATTTGAAGTCTATTTGTCATTGTTTTGCAATACATTAATACATTATCACATTATTTTTTAATTCCTAAACTCCGATATCTGAAATGGAGAACTTTTATACCTCTGGCAGCGTCAAAGATCTCAATCAAGATTGATGGCATTAAAGCATTCACATTTAAGGAAATGGCATCAGCCACAGAAAACTTCAGTATTTCTTCTCAGGTTGGCCAAGGGGGCTATGGGAAAGTATATAAAGGTACTCTAGCTGATGGAACTGTTGTAGCCATAAAGCGTGCACAAGAGGGATCATTACAAGGAGAAAAAGAGTTCCTGACAGAAATAGAACTATTGTCAAGGTTACATCACCGGCATCTGGTCTCATTAGTTGGCTATTGTGGCGATGAAGGTGAACAGGTGTGTTCTTAGAACGCCATGCTGTGAATCTTGTTTTTCAATATTATGCATCCATTATTGATATTGATCTCTTAAAATTGTCACTGTTCTTGAAATTATTAGGAAAAACAAGATAGTGTCAAACAGTGACAACTCAAATAGTAAGGTATGACTAATTGAGGATTATCTAATTTGAATAAAAGGCCTTAACTTGCAAGTTGCAAAATTAGTTTGACGTTTAATCTATATTTTAATTGGTTGATATGTATTTAAATTATATGTATTCATTTTACTTAGGTCTTCCTTTGAATCTACCATTACTGAACTCATCATCAACAGTGTCGTGCCTTTTTTCAAACTCAGCTGAAGTTTATTAACCCTTCTCCTAACTACATGGTGTTGGTGGGCTACATGAATAAAAGGCCTTAACTTGCAAGTTGCAAAATTAGTTTGAAGTTTAATCTATATTTTAATTGGTTGATATATATTTAAATTATATGTATTCATTTTACTTAGGTCTTCCTTTGAATCTACCATTACTGAACTCATCATCAACAGTGTCGTGCCTTTTTTCAAACTCAGCTGAAGTCTATTAACCCTTCTCCTAACTACATGGTGTTGGTCGGCTACATGAAGAATTTGCTTCTTCAAATCACCAAAGAAAGGGTTAATCACATTTAAACTCTACGTGTTTTGAGTATAGCTGCATATCTTTAAATATAATCAATCCCAAGGCTAGTCCAGGGAGGAAGTTCAGTTAGGTAGCTTACAACTAGTGTAAAATTTTTGTTAGATCAACAATCGTGAATCTGTTTAATCTGGTCATTTTTCTTAACCAGCTCATTTAATTGTCTTCCTTGTGTGCGTTTGTACCATCTTAGTTGATTCTTTCTCCTTCATCCTAGTTGTGGTCACTCCTACAGTTTTTCAGTATGTTAATTTCTATCTCCAGTTGGGAGATACTCTTATTTCTCAATGTGTTAATTCCTAATTTTCTCTCTACTGCTTTATCGCAAATTCATACTTTCATTTGCATCTTTTCTACGTTTTCCTGCATGTCACCTTATGATGTTATAAATCAGAAAGGATACTGTAGAATAAACAATTTACAAGAGTTCAGTGATAGCATCCATTGGATATAAAATGAGGAAAAATTAAGGTACTATGGCCTCATGTGAACTATGCTAGCGAGGAAATATTGAAGGTGTTAAAAGGGCCTTCTGATGATAATTATCGAAACAATTATAACTGCATTACTAGTTATGCCGTAGGCACTATTATATAGTATCATTATTATTATATCATCATTTGAGTTAATGGTAAAGAAAAGTGATGGAAAAATACATTCCATTTTTATGTGGAGACAATAGGAATTAGGGAATCAGATGACAGTGTCTGGGAGGAATTCTCTATTTTCATCTTTCAATTGAATATTTCTGTTAAATAATTTACTTTTGACACATCTGTTCTATTACAGAAACATATACACAAAAGGAACCATAAAACATCATCAATTGAGGCTGATTGATATTTGATCTCATTTAATAAACCTGAAATCATGTTGTTAGTCGATTATGATCATTTAGAAAAGAAAAAAAATGCTACCCGTTGACCATATGAAGATATACTGAGCTGTACTTCAGTCTATGTAATTATGTTACGAAATTTGTTGTTTGATGGTGGATGATGGTTCTTGTTGTGGTGTGTAAGCAGATGTTGGTTTATGAGTTTATGCCAAATGGCACTCTAAGGGATCATCTTTCTGGTAAGTCTTTATCTGTAGCATGTTTCTTTTTCTTTTTTACTTTCAATTGTTTTTCAAATAATCACAATATCTCGCGGCCGTTTTGGTACCACAGTTAAATCAAAAGAACCTCTGAGTTTTGCCATTAGATTGCAAATTGCATTGGGTTCAGCAAAGGGTATCCTGTATCTTCACACCGAAGCTGATCCTCCCATATTCCATAGGGACATCAAAGCTACCAACATATTATTGGACTCTAGATTCACTGCCAAGGTTGCTGACTTTGGACTTTCAAGGCTTGCCCCAGTTCCAAATATGGAAGGAATGGTTCCTAGTCATGTATCCACAGTAGTTAAAGGCACTCCGGTGAGTTCTGTTATCAACCATTGCATTGCCTGCTGGCTGTCTATTTCCCCATTCACTTTGCTTCTGATGATGATTGTGTTCATAATTAATGTTTGAACTCAAAATTTAAGCTTTGCAGACAATTGGATTTTTACCATTCTATTCCCATTTTTCTTGTTGAAGTTGAGGACAAAGGTTGGCCAAAGTTGAAAATCAACTCACATATTATCTTAAAATTTGCAGCTTCAGCTAATTAATATAGAACTGCACAAGTTTACAATTTCTAATTCTCAACACAAACCACTTGTTGAAGTCAATTTTCACCCGCCCACATGTTGCAAGATATTGTCTTTCTTACAAGCTCCTGAGTTTGGTGGACCTTAACTTGGGCCATCGAGTTTACTTATGCTCACCTGATGCTCACATGAGCGTGCTTTGAAGGCAAGTCCTGTGGGGGTTCTATTTTTCTCTTTGTGAAAAAACCTCTTGCTAGTGTAAAGGGTAAATCCTTTTATGTATTTTAGTTTGGAAGAACATGTAGTTAATGCGGGATTAAACACTGGAGTTGAGCCCACCAATAGTAAGCCCCTAGTTTTAGCACTTGACATGAATGTGTCAGCCCCCATAAAGGCGCCAAATGTTGGTGCAAGATTTTGACCAAAACCAAGTGATGATGAAGGTTGGTGATTAGGAACCAATGTAGGCTAGAGATCTTGCTTGTTTGAGTTTGTAGGACATATTGGAAAGGCTTACAAGTGATTGATGGAATGTGAATTATGTACCTTGGATATGGCCAAACGTCTGAATTTATGGAAAAGGGGGGTTTGTGGCCAGATTATGTAATTTGTGACTATGTCCCTGATCATAGCACATTGATTTGGGCAAGCTGGGACTTGTGTGTGATTGGTGGATCTTTGGTTTTCTGAAATCAGGTCATGTGTAGTCAATGTTGGATATTTAGCCTTGCCATGTTTGGCGCACTCAGCGTGTTCTCAACCTGAAAACTCAGCTCACTACCACATAGAGATTTGCCGAGCTAAGGGGTCAATTTTGTAGGATGTCCATTGCTAATAGGGCATTTGCGTGAAAGCGACTCCTTCAGGTCAATAATCGGTGAGATCGGTAGGCTGGGTGCAAGTATGGTTTGCTAACATGGGAGATATGTGATGTGTCATGCACTTTTTGCTCAGGTTATCATCTCTTTGCCACATGTTGATTGCTCATTTGATGTTGAAAATATGGTCCAACACAACTTGTTAATGGAGTTCATGGGACTGACTCCTACTAGCTATAAATTTTTGGTTAATTACCTGGATGGGTTGGAAGAAACATTGTAATTGAGACAATTAGTATGTATGTCAACACTTCTGAACTCATGTATGAGGGTCAAGGGCTTCTCAGTATCATAATAATAATTTTGAATTAAATTTGTTACTGCTTGTGCATAATATTTGTGAATCTTGTAAAAGATTCATCTTCTTTCCTGTTAATAGTTCTCCATACAAATGTTGCAGAAAATATTGTTTGCTTGCAGTGTTATAGATGACCCTATGTGAAGGAGCATCCGTGCAAAGCAGGGTAAGGCTGTATAGAATATACCCAATGGATCTGATCCTTTTCTGAGATCCACAAGGCGGGGTCTTTGTGCTCTTTGCCTTTCTCTTTTTGGAATAAATTGTTTATTACACTATGTTTCCATTTTTAAACTTGTCTACTGGAATTGGCTTCCCTTCCTTGCAAAGCATGTTATGAATATCTCTTCCTGATTCAGAGCATACGTGCTAAATGTTAGTTTTATTTTTTTGATGAAAAATGAGAAAGGGTAAGGGAAGTAATAAGAAAATCTTTATGAAGGATCTCTGAATTTGCATTGATTATGGCATGGATGGCAATTCTCAACAAAGAAAATCCAATGGAGAGTTTCAGTACATTGATTATTGCTGGCACACTAAATCTTTTTGCAATGCAGGGATATCTTGATCCTGAATACTTCTTAACGAATAAGTTGACAGACAAAAGTGACGTTTATAGCCTTGGGGTTGTTTTCCTAGAGCTCTTAACAGGGATGCAACCAATCTCACATGGTAAAAACATTGTTCGAGAGGTATTATTCCATCCCCTGCTTCTGCTACAATACTAGATGTTTTTATGTAGCATCCATGTCGTTGCATGCATCTGTAGTTGGAGGGAGATTTTGTGAACCTTTTGCAATTATTCATTCTCTTTTCTTCTGGTAGAGGAAAATAATTAATGTATCAGTTCATCTTCACCGAATTCATTTAACGCTCCATAAGTTGTTTTTTGAAATTGATGCCTGTTCTTCTAATTTTAGGCTAATCATTCATATGAAGTTGGCGAGATCTTTTCAGTCATAGATGGTCGAATGGGGTCTTACCCTTCTGAGTGTGTTGCAAAATTTGTGAGTTTGGCCATCAAATGTTGCAAAGATGAGACAGAGGCTCGGCCTTCAATGGCGGAGGTTGTAAGGGAACTGGAGAATATATGGGTAATGATGCCAGAATCAGTTAAAACTACTTCAGAATCTGTGATCAGCAGTTATAAAGGATCAACTCCACCAGCACCATCGTCATTGTCATCTTCTTCAGTGACAAATAACCCACATTGGTCCTCAGATGTGTCCAGCAGTAACCTTGTGAGTGGAGTGATCCCCACCATTACACCTAGATGAATAGATAGATATGTATTGTGCAATAATTTATATTACAAATACGTTCGTGCAGAGTGTAATATTTAAGAGGTTGGCCATAATTGTGCAGCTACTGAGGTGGTGTTACTTCAAATACTATGTTTGTTTGTGGTTTTATATAAATTGTTAACATCAAATAAATATGTATAGAATATTTGTAGTTGTATACAATGTTGTAATAATTTTTGCTGTTGAAATAACATTTTTCTTTTTTAAAGAAATTACTTAGTATGTTCAAGGGATAATTGATCAGTATTAAATTTTGATAGAATTGTCTGAGACACCGTGCAGTGTCCAGTGTTTGTTATCATCTGCATTTGTTCAACGTTCTTCTTGATCCCTGGTGCAAAAACTTGGATCATCACATCCCATCGTCATGAGGTACAATGCCCTCCCGCGAAGTAAGTAGGAGTAGTTATAAAAATACTTCATTTAGATTTTATTTTTTTTAATAAGCTAATAATGAGGGATAGTACTAGAAGTGGTCAATGTTGTGTATGCCTACAAAGTTTATTTTCTAATGTAACTAATATATTATGAACTCTGAGGTCACCCGATTTGAACAAGTAAAAAACAAAAATCTGAAAAAAAAAAAATTAGAAAGAAAAAGTCAAATCAATGCCCTCTCTCAACAGCAACAACAATAATAATAATGAAAGTCGACAGCTGCAAAATAATGTATGAATTTTTTGTTTTTTTTTTGGCATTAGAACCTGCTCCCCACCTGGGCCTGGACATCCGGGCGCTGGCATGATGCCTTGGCAGCGCCCACCTATCACAAAATTGCTTACATGAGGATATAAATTTTTTTTTCATCTTTAATAAAATATAAAAAAATTATGCCTATTTATTCTTTTTTTTTTTTTATCCGGTGGTCAGCGCGTAAGAAATTGGAAGAAATGATCCAATTGCACGAACTTTAGGTAGACACGCTCTAACTCTGGCCCCATCGGATAATATAACACAATTATATTTCTAGTCACTATAATAATATTTCTACCAATTTTAAGATTTAAGAGAATATCATAGCTACTACTTGCAGGAAAATCACGATGACTACAGTACTGTTGTTTACGTCTTTTCGAAACCAAATCCGGGCGTTGCATGCGTATTGCGTTGGGGGGCACCTGCCGTTGGTTTACTTCAATTGAAATTCTTCTTGTTTAAAAAAGAAATGTGAATTAAAAAGTATGACTGCCTTTTTCAAAATAACCAGATTGCAGCTTGGCCTTCACGGAAGGAAGGAAGGAAGGCGACGTCCAATATAAAACTTCACTCCTAGGAGTTGGAGGGAAGCTCAGCTTAGCTTTACAAATCTCATATCCGCTTCAGTCTCGCTCTCTCACTCTCCTCATCTCAATGTCTCTCAAAGCTCAATCGCGCCCAACCCAGAAGCAGGGTCTTGTATAAATGGTTTCTTGGTTTGTGCTCTTCGCGGTGAACCAGTCAGAGGTGGACTAGAGCTGCACGCACCGCTGAAAACGATACGTAATCTAAATTACAACTCCCACCCCAGTTGTCCATTTGATATTGTATATTCATCGTTATCTGCTGGTGTAATCCCTCTGCAAAGTAAACTTCACCGCAACTAGGCCTTCTTTCGGACTTGTTCTTCTAAGTGTCATGACTCCTACTTGTCTCTTTCCTTGTGAATTACAATTCCACTTCTCTCATCCCTCTTGTCTTCCTTTTTTCTCTTTATGCCTAAAATTAACATTGTATTTCTTCTGCTTCACTTGTTCATATTTCCCTATCGACTTTCTCTTCAACTCTTTTGTATATTTAAAAGAGGTATTGCGGCATTGGAAGCCACATAAACTTCTTACCCTTCTTCTATTCATCTCTTCACCATGCATATCATGAGAATTTTGGTTTTCGGAGCCGCTCTTGCCCTGTATTTGAGCTACTCGGTATTACATGTTCAAACCCAGATTACTGATCCCATTGAAGGTGAACTAACTCTTGCTTTGCCTTACTCGATTGTTTCATCTCTAGATCTTTATCACCATTTCCTCCCATGTTCATACAGAAAAGCTAGATTGCCCTGCTACTCACATCATGCAGTATTAAGTTTTTGTCCTGAGCAAGACAGACTGCCCATTAAAAATTCTCCTAGGACAAACTCCTAGCCAACTTTAATTAAGTCCATTGTTTTAAGTGTTATTGAACTACTTGAACTGGTATTCCGTGTTCTTATAGGACTTGTAGTGTCACAAAATAATCTAGTGAATATTGAAATGGAGCATTATATCAAATAGTTTTAGGCTTCTTGATTTATTATATTCGTGGAAGCAATTTCGTACAATTTTCTTCTTTATTTGAGTGTGCTAAATTTCTTACCTTGCGTAACGTATTCTATTTACTTGATATTTTTCTGAATCATGAGCCCCTAAAATATGGTTTTGCAAATATGTTGAACCTCCCAGTTACCTATCCTCTCACAAACATTTCATTTCACTTGATCTACAGTCATGAAGAGTGATGTTGGGTATTTCCAGACCTCCTGCGTCTACTTTAAATAATTTTACTGCTTATATTTATCTACAGTCAGTGCTTTACAAGCCATCAGGAGAAGTTTGAAGGATCCTATGAAGAGACTGAAGACTTGGAACAAGGGAGATCCTTGTAATCCACAATGGACTGGAATTTTCTGCGTCAATACGACGGAAACAGATGGATATCAACACATAGAGCAGCTGTATGTACTTTTTTCACCTGTCACACACAAGTTCTACTCTTTTATAATTTCTCTTGTTAATTATTATTTTCAGAAATACTTTGTCTTATGCCCATTTACAGCTTCCTTAGAAAGTGGCTAATGTACAAGCTCATGCTATAAACTTAAATAGAAAAGCTGCTTAGGATCATTTTCAGAAAAGAGTTTTTTTATTATTTTTTATTTTTTTACGTTCCTTGCTCATGTACAAGTGATAGCTCATTCAATAAACCTAAATAGTTTGTGACCACTCCGTCTTCCAAAATTCTGGACAAGCAAGTTATTTAGGCTAGCACTCAATATTAAGTGCTAATAATCCTACCACATATATTACCTATATAAAATTTATACATAATGTATATTCCATATTACAGTAAACTGAGTCCCTAACAAAACCATTAGATATAGACTTCAATATAAATAATTATATTATTAGTATATCATAACATGTTAAAAACACAGGTTCATGTATTCTAATAAAATTGACATAAATTGGGCAGAAATATGAAATCCCGATAATCGGGTTCAATTAACCTAACCAATCTTATATGTAACACATATATTTCCAAATAAAACTATGAAGTAATGAATAAGATTTAATAAAACTTAATTATATTTTATACTACAACTGCATCAACTATACTCACTTTTGATCCAAGTGAGCTTTCTAATTATAACGAGACTTCCTTGTCCCTTTCTAGGGCACTTGAAGAACCTAGAACGCGAGAGCTCAAAAAGCTTGATGAAACAATATCACAAACTCATCAGTAATTTTGAAGCAATGAATGTGACTAGAACAATCATGTCATGCAATAATGAGTACATAAACAATGCAATATAAAATGTTTCATGGAAAAAAATAAATTTATCATTTCTAGGTCATGTTTCATAAGATACCTATATGGATTTTCCATGGGTACCAAGTTCCTGTACTACACCTAGAAGTTTACCTACTTTTGTTCTACGTAACTCATTTCTCAACATCATGTTTATGACTCAATATACTAAGAAACTTAAAGTGTTTTCCATATAAGTATGAGGGGAAGCACATCTAGGTGATGATAGTAACCAAGGCCTATGTCAACCATGTTTACATGATCTCAAGCCAACTTCACATGAAAGTCCACATTTCTTCAAATCCATGCATATAATTCATAGATCGTGAATTTATAATAATATGCACAATTATAAAAGAAAAACAATGCTAAATCCAAGCGTACATGCATATAAATGATTTATAATAAAACAATATGATATGCGAAAGAGGTTTTCTATATTAATGATAATATATATATGACAGGGGGATGGAATTATAGTTGTTGTACTCACCTCCAACTTGTTGTTGCATTCCAAACACCTTTCTATAGCTTCTGCAATTAATTTCTTATATTTTCTAAATTTCTAAATCCAAAACTTGACACCTTGGGGAATTCTAATATCACATAGGTTGAAATGCAAAAAGAAGAATTTGCCTTAGAAGGGGCTTGCATCTAATTAGTTAGTTGATGAGGCAATAACTTACTAAGGTGGTGATTAATAGCTGATCCGAGAGGACGGTTACCCACATTGGGATTAAGACATGACTCACATTATTATGGGAGATAGCAATGGGTTTTTGGCTATGGACGAAAGCATGACCGAGCAAAGTCACATGGAGGTAGAAGGCCTATGGGTATAGGATATATTTTAGAATTATATAACAAATAAAACTACTTTCCTAAATTCAAATCTGTGAATTTGAATTTATTTATTTCTTTATTTATTTGTCTCTTTTTATTTTATTTTATATTTCATGAATTTTCGACCATGAAAAGCATCTATTTTATAGGCTTTCACCAAGAAACCTTGTTTAGATTCCATTATTTCACTATTTGATGTCTAAATAAATTGATTTAGATCTAATACAAACAAAGGAATCATTAAAACTCAAGGTTCTTCATGAATCTAAAGCAAATATTTTTCAAAATTTATTGCTAAAACATGTCAAAAGAAAATAAAACCCAAAAGTTTCACCTTAGCTCTTAGATTCACTTTTTGGACGCAATTTGAGATTTTCTTCTGTTGTTTTTCAATGTTTTCTTGGGCTCTTTTGAAAGGTTTTGATAATGCTGGAATATCCTAACTAAATTAAGTTAAATAAGTAAAAAGGGAAATAGTTTTCTAGTGTGGCTGACATAAAGCAACACATAGTTTTAACAGTGTGGCATTTATAAAGTTGTCTCTTGGTTTTGATTTTTAAGCGGTGCAGCGAAAGATCAGTATTTTTATAATACCGTCTTTCTTCAATTACTTGAAGCCATATCCAATCCTGTCATAACATTTACAGTTGGGTGGTTTTTAAGACACCCCACAATCTCTCTCTCTCTCTCTCTCTCTCTCTCTCTCTCTCTCTCACACACACACACAGGTGATTGCTAAAATGACCTGAAATACATGCCCAAAAATATACCTAAGTGATGTGGCAATGCAGATCACTTCATCATGAGAGAGAAAAATTAAAAAAGAGCACCCAACACTCATCATTCACCACATCAGCGAGGGTATACGAAATATTGCAGCATTCTTTGTCATCTAAACATGTACAATGATGCCTCAACTGCTTGTCATCTTCTTCGTCCTTCCTTTATTTATTTATTTATTTTTTGCAGGCAATTGCTAAATATGAACCTATCTGGAAGGTTGTCACCGGCACTTGGTCAATTGTCTTTTCTGAAAGTATTGTGAGTATTTTACATTTTATATGATGAGCATGTCATAGTGGAGTTTTTGACAATTGCATAATAAACCTTTACTTTGTATTTTTCATATAATTTTGCGGTGGTAAATATATTTTATTTACACTATTGATGCGTCTTTAAGTTACAATTGGTGCTGATGATGAAGCCTGTATTTTGGTTTCACTAGGGATTTCATGTGGAACAAAATTAGTGGGGGCATACCAAAGGAGCTGGGCAATATCAAAACGTTGGAACACATGTAAGTCGTAGATTTTTGTTAGGTTGTCTCTTTAATATACACATCTTCATGCATGCATGGTAGGTATGCTGTTTTGTTGTTACCTTTTCCTGTAGTTGACACTCCATGACAAACAAATCCATGTATTTGATTTGTTCTTTTCTTTCTTGTAGTATCTCATCTTCCATTTTCTGGTGACCATAATATTTACTTATATATATATTAATGTTTGATGTTCTCTCTTTTATTTTCAGGGTCTTGAGTGGAAACCAGTTAACTGGTCCATTGCCTGAAGAGTTGGGGTATCTTCCTAACTTGGAAAGATTTCAAATTGATGAGAACCAAATCTCAGGACAAATTCCTGAATCATTTGCTAACTTAAAAAAAACCAAGCACTTGTAAGTATGGTTCTGTTTAAGCCAACTTGCCATTGTTTTTTTAACTTTTAGTTTGCAATGTGTTTGATCAATAGATTTAATGCCTGAATCCATTTCCTTTTTGTTTCGCAGCCACATGAACAATAACTCACTAAGTGGGCAGATTCCAGCTGTGCTTTCCAGATTGCCTATTCTTGCTCATTTGTTAGTAAAACTTGCTCTTCTCCATGCTTAAGGACTCAATCTCTTTAATGTCATTTCATTTATTACATTGCCAACTAATTTCAGTTTTATTCTGGCCTTTCCATTTATTGACAAAGTACTTGTCTGCAGCTTGCTTGACAGCAACAATTTATCTGGGTACCTTCCACCAGAGCTTTCTGAAATGCCAAAGTTACAGATACTGTACTGTCTCCTTTTCCAGGAAATTCATGTGGATTATCATTCTTCTTATATATAATTTTATGAGTTTTTCTTTTTTCATTGTTTTTTCTTTTAGAGTGGGCTATTTATACACTGTTTCTCAGTGTTCAAGCACAAGAGTAATCAGCTACTATCATCAAGTTTTCCTTAGATAAAAACAAAATTATCTAGTAAACACCTACATTTGTTAATTTTCATATATTAACAAGCTAGTTAATTTTGGTGGAGCAAAAAGATTAAAAAAAAAAAAAAAAAAAACTAACAATGTTGTGATTTGTTTTCAAAGGATATCCCATATGATTAAAATCACTTCATTATCAATGCATTGTCATGCATCCATTAAGCAGCAAAGCTGTGAAAATGATGTAAATATTTTTGGATAACTTTTGTTCGATCAATTTACTGGAGTTGCAAAGATCATTCCATGAGATACTTGATTTATTTTTGCTTTGTATAACTGATGTCTTGATAGATGGAATTTCACCTTATTTCTTATCTTCACCTTCCTATCACTGTTACAAGTTAACTTGCTGTAATTCTTATGTTTCTGTTTTATATTGCAGTCAACTTGATAACAATAACTTTCTTGGGACAATCCCAGCTTCCTATAGCAACATGTCAAACTTGTTCAAAATGTAAGTATATTTTACTCATTTACTTTATTGCCAAGCCAAACTTTCAGATGGGAAATTGCACAAACTTTTGCATGTAATTATGTAAGCACCACAATTCAACTCAACACCTTTTCCCAACAACTCGGGTTAGATGCGTCAATCAGCTTTGGCTTTATAAAAATTGATATGCAAGCACTATTCACTGAATTTTTTTAATGAGAATCTCAAATGGATTGTTCTTGTTTGTAATATTCAAAACAAATGGAACTTCGTAGATATTTATGGAAATTAAATGGATGAATTTTCTTCTCCTATGCCCTTTGTTTTAAATCTCACTATCTAGAATATAGGACCAATGGCTCAAGTCTCACTACCTGGAATGCAGGGCGTATGGCATGAAATATGCCCATCTTTGGGTACTGACTAGTAATATAAGTTGGATGCAATGGTTATGATCCTTGTTCCACAAAATCGTGCTTATTGCCAAAGATCCATGTCTTAACAAAATCTTCATTTCTTGCTGTTTTTTTTAGCTCATTGAAACTAATATCATGTATTCTTCTATCTGTGTCATGTCCATGCATACCAAAAGTACATTGGTTTAGTGTTTACCAAAACCCTCTCCAAATATAAAGGATTGATAGAATTAGTGGATGGTTCCCCCCTCCCTGGGGCGCACCCACCAAAAAGAAAAGGCAGGAAGAACAGAGCATATAGCAACAACTGGGAGAATGGAGAATCATTCTGTGGTCTGAATTATTTGCATCCCAAAATGAAAAGAGAATTTGTGATATCCCATGACTGATTGTCTCACCCTTTTCTTGCCCTTCTTTCCATTGAACTTAAGTAAACCATGGATTCCCCATATATTGTGAATAATATAACACCTGATTTGTGCTCTAAAACTCTTAATTCAACATTCAAATTGAACTAAAGATCACCAATTTTTTATGTAAACTTATTTAGTTTCACCTAATGTATCTGATTGATGGGTGTGCTGGATAGTTTATGGTTTATTTAGTCCCTTTTCCCTTATTTTTATTTTTTATTTATGCGAGCGCAGTTTTTCATTTTTCAGGTTTATAGGGAATACACGTTAAAAAAAAAACAAAACAAAACAAAAACAAAAACAAATATGCTTAAATTTAAAAAATACCTATGCAGTCATCACTTTATTTGTGTCTTGATTAGTTTTATAAGAACAGTGCCAAGATTCATTGAAATATGATATATTGAATTAATGTTGTTTAAAATGAGTCTATGCTTTATCAATAAGTGTTTAGAAACCAATATGGACTTGAGATAAAGTGCAAGATACATTCTCAGTTCTCTTTTGCTGTCATACATGCGGTTCCAAGAATTTCTTTTTCTGAAACCTCAGAATCTGATCAGTTGTTCTATTTGGATGGCTCGCCAGGAGTCTCAGGAACTGCAACTTGCAAGGATCGGTTCCTGACTTGAGCAAGATTTCAAACCTTAGCTATGTGTAAGTTTGAGTTTTTCCAGAATCTTCATAAATTTGCTGAAATTTACATTTCAATTTGCTGCTTTTTACCAACAAAAGCCATTGTATATTCTTGTTGAAGAGAATGTATATAATTGTTCCTGTGACAACACTGACATTCCAGGGATCTTAGCTGGAACCAGCTTAATGGATCTATACCATCAACTAAACTTACTGATAATATCAATACAATGTATGTATAGAGCTCCCACACCTATAGTGTTAAAGTTACATAGCATTTATGTTAATTCCATGGGCTTGGCCTAATTTCTTTTAGCACATTAAATATTTAGTTGAAAGTTACCTAGCTATTAAGTAGCCCAAAGATACTTATATCCATGTTATTGAATATATGCACAGCATTCTATCAAACAACAATCTCAGTGGACCTATTCCTGCCAGTTTCTCTAGTCTTCCCCATCTTCAGAAATTGTGAGTGTACTTGATCCTTTTCCAATTTGTACACTGCATGCATGCATGCTATATACATGTGGTGCTATTTTGCAGTGACTGGTGGAATTTCATAACCGTTATCAATTAAGCCTGATGTTGATTCCATTGGAATAAAATTCTTAAGTAACTAAGATCTCCTTACATTGGTATTTCTTTGCAGGTTATTGGAAAAAAACTCCTTGAATGGTTCTGTTCCATCTACCATTTGGCAAAACAGGACTTTCAATGCAACTGAAAGACTTTTCTTGTAAGTTTAAATCATTATTTTTTTTAAAAAGAAACAAAATATGATCTATATATATTGATAAAAGTTAAAACGAATATCTATATGTCATGTAAAAGAGCAAGAAAAGGAGCATAAAATTTACATGACAACTATACAAACTGAGCTCAACCTCTAATACAGTCTGACGTCGGGGCGACTCTTGGAGAAAACACATCTGCAAACCCAAAATGAAGCAAGCAAATGTGAATTATACCACATTGTCATGGTGGTATTCTCTTTTTTCTAAAAAATTCTAGAACTTCGTTCCTTCCAAAAAGACCAAACTACTGTCAAACACACCATCAGCCAATGATCCCTTGACCCAGGGGATATGCAACCCAAAAGGGGAAATTGAAAAATCATCCTTAGCCAACTCTGTAGACATCACTATATATACATAAAGAAAGAACACTCCCCAAATAAATGAGCAACACATTCCTAATATTTTGACATAAACGGCACCAATAATGGGAGAGGCATATATTTGAAAATCTACTTTGAAGCACGTCCCCTGCATTTGAATAATTAAATTCTACAAAATTTACATATTATTCTTTCCTTTTCTCTGTCCTTTCCATTAGATTGCTTCTAATCCCAAAAGGTGCAGGTGATACTCAAGGGCCCAACAATATGTATCAACCTATCCTTATGCCCTCCATCACATGCAGCTCTGTCCATCACACGGAGTGACGCAGAAACAAAAGGCACTAAACATGCAATTGAGACACAACAAATGCTTTAAAAGAGGCTTGAAACCAAGGCCTATCTTCCACATTACTAACCTGATGTCTTACCATGTTAAATAACCATCGACACCAAAAGCTATAGTGATAAGTGGAAATCTGTAAAATCAGGCCATCCTAATACTCACAGTAAAATTATCTTCATATCCTGCTTCATCATGCTCGTATAACATGATTGCATCAGTATTTACAAGTCTTATCATCTGTTTGTTGAGCAGCATCCGTCAGTTATATTAAGGGAATCTTTTATTTGCACTGAATTTCTTTAATGTAATTAATTACTTCAGGGATTTCGAGAACAATCTCCTTTCAGATGCTTCAGGCAGTATTGAACCCCCTGCTAATGTCACTGTCAGGTGTGTTTCTGCATCTCAATACCTATAATTATAGTTAACTAAATGTTGATTTATACCTAACATTAGATTTAGATCATGACTGTTTTTCTGATGGAATTCGTTTTTTCTCTACTGTTTGCTAGTATTATTAACTTCGAACCATTAATGTTAATGTATCTGGTATTGTCAAATATGTTTATCTACTTGATTTGGTTGAGTTTAATTGTGCTTTAAAAAGCTGCAATGTTGTTTACATTTGTTTTTCATTTCTTTTATTCAATGTCCAGTCTTCGGGGAAATCCTGTGTGTACAGCCAACCTGTTCAACATAGCTCAGTTTTGTGGAACTAAGAATGAGAGTGAGGAGGAAGCAGTCAACTCAACAGCCTCTCCTTCTCGTTGTTACAGTCAGTCTTGCCCTGAGGGCTATGAATATGTTCCAGAATCTCCAGATCCTTGTTTCTGTGCTGCACCTATTAGAGTTGGATTTCGTTTAAAAAGTCCGGCACTGTCAAATTTTCTTCCATATCGAGCCAGATTTAAATTGATTCTAGCATCGGCTCTTGACCTAGATCTCTACCAGTTATCTATTGATTCGTTTATCTGGGAAACGGGTCCAAGGTTGAGAATGAACCTGAAGTTTTTTCCGACATTCAACAACAGCACCTACATGTTTAATGACAGTGAAATTCAAAGAATCAGGAGACTGTTCTTCTCATGGAATATTAGTGTTGGTGGCTTTTTTGGTCCATATGAACTTCTCAGTTTCACTCTGTTGAGACCTTATCCAGAAGACGGTATGACATTAAATTGTCGAATACATTTCTTTTGCTGGGTCCAAGACCCTGGCTTTCTGTCTGGTGTACTTATATTTAAGTGCATGACATCTTCACAAAGAACTTTTGCATTTAGGAGGGGTTTTTCATGGTTGGATAAGCCCATATATAAAAGAGATTGGACCCATCATTTGTTGCTCATGTTGAGGCTGAGATTCGCAACCCAATCTGTCATTTATTTGATTTACAAGTTGTCAAAAATGAAATCCGTCCTCAGTGTTTAGTGGGTCTGCCTATCTTGTTAAGCGCTCAGAATGACATATCATCATTTGAACTATGACAATGCCAGTTCTGAAATGCGTCCTTTCTCTTTGGTTTACCATGTTGTTCCCAACCATTACTCCATATTTACAACTTTCATAGGCAATTTGCATCTGCGTCATGGTTCATATTTTAATGCAGTGGATCTTGAATTTTCAAAATCTGGGCTGAGCAAGGGGGTAATTGCTGGCATAGTTTTGGCAGCAGTGGCTGGTGCAGTAATAGTGTCTGTGGTTGTTTCAATTCTCATCACTAGAAGATATATGAAGAAATACCATACTCCCTCTGGAAAACGTTTGGGTAAGTATTTCAAATTCAAGATGTGTTAGGTTGAATTTTATACATCTAACATTGTAGCTAGACGTTTATTTATGAACAGTTATTCAAGCTAGCTTTTCCTTCTTATTCTTCTTCACCTCTTTAACTTTGTGGGATTCTACACAGTGCCTAACAGATGGTACTATTTCCAGTCGATATGAAATGGCTTGATATGGAGCTTGAAAAATGATTTTAACTATTATGCTGGTATTGCCCATGACCTGTATTTTAATAGGACAATCTAATCTGTTTAGTTTTGTTGCTACCATATAGCCATAACATTGTTGCTTAACCCCTAAGTGGATGCATCTCAGGATGCAAAAACAAGACTCTGTATAATATACTTCATGTTTTTCGTATCAAAAGCATTTTGTCATATTATATCAAGTTTAATTACCTATATATCTCATTAAGCATTCATGTGCATGATAATGTTTGATAATTTCCCAAGTGCAAGTAAATTTTTGTCAGTCTAACAATTAGATATCCAAGCAATAGAGATTATCTATGAGGCCTGCTCGCTGAAAACCATGGAGAGGCAAATTGCCCAGACAAGCATTCACGTTCCAAGTACTAGTAACCCTATAGTACTTGTACACCACTTGCACAATTTCCATGCAGGTTTACTCCAAAATCCACGACATATCCAATCTTAAAAAAGTCCATAAGGCATAGAATTAAAACGGAAACAATCATTAATAAATTCACAATATTCTGCCCATAAGCTGTACTCAACATTTAACATCACCAAGTGTGCGAGAGATGGAACTCAACAAAAAGGTCGATAATCAAACTCCGGTCTTGAACCAATTACATGTCCAAATAAAATGAATTACAAAATATTGAAGTCCTACTACCACATCTAAACTAATATTTGCCTACAACTGAGTGAGCGATTCCCAATTAGTACACAACTCATTTTCCCTTCTCCTAGGTACTAGAAGATCCTAAAAGAGAGAAAAATATAGGGTTGAGCTAAAAGGTCCAGTAAGGTGATATCACATTTTACCATTATATGCACATTGATAATTTGAATAATGCATGCAGTTGGAATAAACTATGTCAGGTAATGATTCTATGAACATTTCATTATAAAATGAAGTTTTTATCTAAAACAAATAATTAATTCCAAGTCATATTCATTGACCCTGTCTAGTAGTTTCATGAGTATCACATTTCAGTACTACACCTAAATAATTCTACTTATATTTCATGTAATTCAAATTTTGATATTATGCAGAGGACCCAATAACCTAGGCAATTAAAGTACGTTCTATTGAAGCATGTGGAGATGCCAATCTAGGTCGTGGCTATAGCCTAGGATAAACCATGTTTGTGCAGCCTTTAGATGCCAATTTTTACAAAGAAACCAAATTTATTCAACCATTCTGACTGCTAATCCTTCAGGGATGTTGTGCACTGCTATAGACAAAGTTACCAAAAGACCTTGAGAGAAACCTTTAGAGACAGCAAATGAAACCCCACGAGCAGAGCCCTCTCCGAAGGAATAAAGAGTCATTATTCCAACAAGAAGACTAGCCTTGGTGGCATCTCCACCTTTTATATTTCAAAATGAATGTCATTTATGCTAGGATGCATTTTGTGCATAATGCAGATATCATTAGCTCTTCCAGTTTTTGTTTATATGGGGAAGATATGCTAATCATTCACTAGAAGGCGGCCCCCTTTTAGTCATTATTTTGTACTACCTTATGACATGTATTTTGTAATTCTTAAAATCCAATATCTGAAACAGATAGTGTTTATTTTCTGGCAGTGTCAAAGATCTCAATCAAGATTGATGGTGTTAAAGCATTCACATTCAAGGAAATGGCATCAGCTACAGACAACTTCAGTATTTCTAGTCAGGTTGGCCAAGGAGGTTATGGGAAAGTATATAAAGGTTCTCTAGCAGATGGAACTGTTGTAGCCATAAAGCGTGCTCTAGAGGGATCATTACAAGGAGAAAGAGAGTTCTTCACGGAAATAGAACTATTGTCAAGGTTGCATCATCGGAATCTGGTCTCATTGGTTGGCTACTGTGACGATGAAGGTGAACAGGTATATATTCTTAGATTCCTATGTGGTGACACAACATCTCATTGTTCAGTTTTATGTGTCCATTATGGTTATTGATTTCTAAAATTTTCAATGTTATTGGAAATTATTAAGGAAGACAAGATTAACCAAACAAGAACTAAAATAGTAAGGTATGACTGAACAAACATTATCTAATTTGAATAAAAGGCCTTAACTTTTAAGTCGTGACATCGGTAAAGTTGAAATTTACATTTAAATTTGGTTATATGTCTTTTTTTTTTTAAATTTCTGTTCATGTTGTTTGTGCTTCCTTTGACTTGATAGTTGTTGAACTTACTTGGGTACATGAACTTGTTTTCAAACTCAGCTTAACTCAACTCACCCTTTTCTAAATTATACAAGGGTTTGCCTGGATACATGAACTTGTTTCCTTCAGATTACTCTAAAAGGCTAGTCAACCTTTCGACTATACTCCTGTGAAGTATATTTGCATGTCTTTTAACCCAATTGATCCCAACTCAGTTAACAGATGAAGAGTTTCTATTAAGTAGCTAACAGATAGTGTTAAACTTTGTCAAATCAACAATTATATATCTACTTAATGAGGTCACTTTTCTTAACTAGCTCATCTAGTTCTCTTCATTGTATATATGTTCATGTCATCCTAATTGATTCTTTCTCATTGGTCTCCAGTTTGGTTACTCCTACTATATCTCAATATATTAATTTCTAATCTACTTTTCAATAATTTTTCCATATTCATCTCGTAAATTGCATCTTTGTTCCAATTATGTAATTAACCTTTTTTACAAGATTTTCCTTGCATTCTACTGCCTAAGGCACAAGTAGGCTAATTTTGACCTTGTGAAATCATAAATCGGAAAGAATACAATAAATTAAACAATTTACAAGAATCTGAGATTGTATCAGTTGGGGATAAATGAGGAAAGGTTGAGGTGGTGCGGCAACATGTGAACTATACCAGTGAGGCTGGTTGATATTTAATCTCATATAAGTGACCTGAAATCTTGCTGTAAGTGAGTATGATCATTATTAGAAAAGGTAAAGCTTTTATCCAGATACCATGTGAAGGTGTGCTGTGCTGTTATAAAATTTCTCGTTTGATGGTGGATGATAGTTCTTCATGCTTTGGTGCGTAAGCAGATGTTGGTGTATGAGTTTATGGCCAATGGCACGCTAAGGGATCATCTTTCTGGTAAATTTTTATCTGACATCTATAGCATGATTCTTTTTATTTTCCTTCGTTCAATTGTTTGTCATATAATCTCATAGAGTTTTTTTGGTACCACAGTTATATCAAAAGAACCTCTGAGTTTCGCCATGAGATTGCAAATTGCATTGGGTTCAGCAAGAGGTATCCTGTACCTTCACAATGAAGCCGATCCTCCTATATTCCATAGGGATATCAAAGCTAGCAACATATTATTGGACACCAGATTCACCGCCAAGGTTGCTGACTTCGGAATTTCACGGCTTGCCCCAGTTCCAGATATGGAAGGGGCAGTTCCCGGTCATGTATCCACAGTAGTAAAAGGCACCCCGGTTAGTTCGTTTGTCAACCATCGCATTTCCTCCTGGCTGTCAATTTGCTATTTCACTGTGCTTTTGACAATAATTGTGTTCGCGGTTATTGTATACATTGAAATTTTAAGCTTGGCTAGATAATTAGATTTTGCTGTTCTATTCCCATTTTTCTTCTTAAAGTTGAGGAAAAAAGTTGGCAAAGTAATTTTTTCCTATTGTAATGATCTTTCTTCTAAGTTGCCCAGGTAATATGAGACCAGATATGGTTTCGTCCTTTTCTGAGACTCCATATAGGCAGGAAGTTTGTGCCTTAGGCTGCCCTTCTTTATTAGAATATATTGTTCAATTGCAATACGTTCCCATCCTCACAAGGCATGTCATCTTGATCTCTTCCAGTCTTCCTGACCAGGGGTGTGCTGAATTTTTGTTTTAATGGAAACTGAGATAGGACAAGAGGAGTAATAAAAAGCCTTGATGAAGGGCCTCCGAATTTGTAGTAGATTATGGTGTGAATGTCAATCCCCAACAAAGAAAATTTAATAAGTGCATTACTTTGTTTAAATGTTGACTACATTCGACACTGGCATAATATGAGATTCCTCTTATCTTTTTGTGATGCAGGGGTACCTGGATCCTGAGTACTTCTTAACACATAAATTGACAGACAAAAGTGATGTTTACAGCCTTGGAGTTGTTTTCCTAGAGCTCTTAACGGGGATGCAACCAATTGTACATGGAAAGAACATTGTTCGAGAGGTATTCTCCTACACCCTGCTTCTACTACAATAATTCATGCTTTATGCTGTGTCCCTGACTTGAAGGCATCAGTGGTTGAGCGTAGGTTTTGCGAACCATACGTGATTTTCGTTCTCTTTTATTCTGGTAGAGGGAAATAAGAATGTATCAGTTATCTTCATGGAGTGACTCATTAGTTTACATCTCCATAAGTAGCTTTGACAATTGAAAGTTGATGCTTGTTCTTGTAATGTTAGGTGAATCTTGCATATCAAGTTGGCAAGATGTTCTCAGTTATAGATGGTCGAATGGGATCTTACCCTTCTGAGTGTGTTGCAAAATTTGTTACTTTAGCCCTCAAATGTTGCCAAGATGAGACGCAGACTCGACCTTCAATGGCAGAGGTGGTAAGAGAGTTGGAGAATATATGGCTTATGATGCCAGAATCAGATAGAAGCACTTCAGAATCTGTGATCTCCAACCCTAAAGCATCTACTCCACCAGCACCACGGTCATCATCATCATCATCTTCAGTGACAAAGAACCTGTATTGGTCATCAGACGTGTCCAGCAGCAACCTTATAAGTGGAGTGATCCCCACCATTAGACCTAGATGAAGAGAAATCTATTGTGCAATATGTAACAAATAAGATTGTGTGCACTGTCAATAAGAGCTGGGTGTGCTGCTTCCGAGGTGCTGTTATGTATTTGCATGGTATTAGTGAACTCCACATTTTCTGATGTTACAAACATGTCTCTTGTGGGCTTGATATGATCTAATTTGTCAAAAGTTGTGATTCCTAACTTCTTATTTAATCAAGGGAGTGGAGTCATACATAGAGATCAACTCTTCCCTTCTCAACTAGTTGGGTAAGTTTGGATTAAAAAAGAAAATCTTTTTAGTTGATAGAATCACTGAGAGACACGTTTAGGGTATCTTTAACTAGCACCAAAATAGCAGTTTGCACGAGTTTATAGAGTTTGGCAAGGTTACTTTCTAAAAATCAACATCAAGACGACGCTAGTTTTTTTTTTATTTGCTTTCTCTTTTTGTGCCTTTTATTTTTGTTTTCTGTTTTTTTTCTTTTATTTTTCTATTTTTTTAATGTTTCCTTTTTTAATTAATTATATTTATTTAATTTAGTTGAATATTCTATTTTTCACTATTGTTATTATTAACTTAAATTATTTTCTATTATTAATGTAATATTTTATATCATATTTTTAATTTCTATAATGTATTATCTTTTAAGTGAAGATAAAAATACAAATTTTATATAATAATTAATAAATAAATAAGTTATTGATAATTATTTTTTTAATTTTTCATTAATTAATATTAGTAATTATTTCTTTAATTTTGTAATGTATTATTTATTTATTAATAATTAAATGTAATATTAAGTAAATATGTAAACTAAGATTTATGTATAAAAATATCTATTTTTAAGAAAATTGTAGAATAAAATATGAAAAAGAATATTTTAAAAATATTCTTTTTGGAGTGAAAATAGAGTAAATTTGTTGGAAAAAAAA